>JAMPIV010009502.1:0-205690 GCA_024509875.1 Oreohelix idahoensis | reverse complement strand
ACCTGAATACTGACATTGTCTGACTTATGTGCTAGTCAGTTACACTTAATTGACATGTTAAAAATTAATGCTCTATATCACTGAAATGATGTCCTTAATTACTTACTGATTGTATAACGGTGACATCTGATGACTGACTGGTCTGACAATCTGTGCTAGTCAACTACAAGTCTAGCCAGGATACTAGCCACGGCCTGGATATGTTGCAGGTTCCATGAAATAACTCAAACCAGACTGTCCAGTATCAGAAGCCGGTGCAGTTCATCCGAGGCAATCCCACAAAAGTGCAGGACCCCAAAGAGTGAACTTGTAAGACCAGAACTCTTTACTGGCATACTTTTACATAATTAATAATTTTAAATAACCTCCCGCTACAGTAACGTGATGTCCGTGTGTGATAAGAACAGATACTAGACTTTGATCTTTGCCAAAAGGCCGAGAAGCGATAACATATGTTTAGCTGCATTTCGATACCGTTTCCTTAATATCGTAAGATTTCTCAGTGAAGTAATATTTAATAAATTAAAAATATTTTAAGTGCTAAAAGTAAAAGTGGGAAAAACTTAATAATTATTGTAAATTTTTAAATAGCCAAAGACGTTTAATACTGCAGTGATATATATATTTTGTACTTTAAAGAAAGTTTCTTTAGGACAGACTTATTAAAATTGCAATTGTGCCTATTTTTATCCCGCGCATCATGGGTTATATATGTATAGCTAATATATAGCCATTTCTTCGTGAATTTGTTGACCTTCTGCTCTGTAGCGTCCACTGTAATGGTGCTCATTTCATATATAAGCAGTGGCCACAGCAATTTAGGTATCAACATGAACTGGAGGCACCACAGTTTGAACTTTCCTAGGAGTCTGCTTTGTTCAATGAACTGTAGTCCTCTGTCTGCCATCTCTATTGTCTGTTGCACTGCCTTTGAGTCTTTTAACAGGTTCCTCAATGACAGTAGGGACTTCTGTGCACTGCTGATTATACCCTTGACAATTGAAACTTTCCTCTTGATCAGGAGGCAACCAGTCGATCCCGATCTACCGGTAATCCCAGTAGATGATTTAGTAGATCTTTAGGCGACTGCGAGGGGAAAACAGACTTTAAACTAGGGACAATGTGGACCAAACCTCTCCCGCCAGCATTTATAATCATGTTATCACCGGGAGCCAAGGTACTTTTCTCCGCATTCCCAGTGATAACTCTCGAGCTCGTTACTAAAATTTATTCGTGAACTGCATGAGATAGGAAGGCGATCTTTTCTTTGTAAGGTTCATCATTTTATTTTACCATCCACTTTCCCGCACACAAACACACGCCTGTATATATATATATATATATATATATATATATATATATATATATATATATATATATATATATATATATATATATATATATATATATATGTATATATATATATATATATATATATTGTCACAGTGTGATTAACAAAGCTGTGGACTGGCGGTGCTCCGCTGGGGGCGGGTACATTATGTCAGTCGGGTGTGTGTGGTGTTCTCATACACTTAACTTAACAACACGAAACTGCGAGGTCAGCAGGTCAGGGGTGAACGCAAGGGGCGTTCTGATTGGGCAGTGAGAAGAGAGAGGAAAGCGAGCGAGGAGTTTTTGGGGTGATGATGGCCGACTCGTATTGTCGAATGCAAGAGGATATTTAGTTGTGAGAAGATAAGGCATTCGGTTATCTGAGATTTTCATCAATGTGTTACACTTCGCTAACTACATATATTGTTGTGATTTTGTGGTGATAATTATTTGAATACATTAGACAGAGTTGGGAACATTGCTAGTGTTCGTTATTATTTGAATGTGTTCCACTCCACCCCTCTGTCTCTCATGTGTAGTATTTCGAGGACTAAGGCATATGTGTATTTAATACAAAATACCCTGTGTCACACACACACATTATATATATATATATATATATATATATATATATATATATATATATATATATATATATATATATATATATATATATATATATATATATATACACACACACACGCACACATATAAATGGCAGATATTTTGAGGGCTTAGTGTTGTTACTAAACGTTCTAACTCACCTCACAAAAAAAGATGGAGACTTAAAATTTGCAACAAAGCAAAGTCGGTTTGTTAAAAACACCTGAAGAGATCTAATTTCCTCAGTTGAAGGCGGAATGGACACTCGCCACTAGACGCTGGCCGATATCAAAGGGGAAACACAGTTTAACACCAGTGCTCAAATGTCCGACCCCACCCGCAGTGCCGTTAGTTTCTCGGTCTTCAGGGCCGACTAACTGTACATCAGGGGTGCTATTATTCGGCGAATTGGAGCAGACCGTTACAGCTGGCATGACGTGGACAGATTTGTGGTGATAATTATTTGAATACATTAGACAGAGTTGGGAACATTGCTAGTGTTCGTTATTATTTGAATGTGTTCCACTCCACCCCTCTGTCTCTCATGTGTAGTATTTCGAGGACTAAGGCATATGTGTATTTAATACAAAATACCCTGTGTCACATATATATATATATATATATATATATATATATATATATATATATATATATATATATATATATATATATATATATATATATATATATATACACACACACACACACACGCACACATATAAATGGCAGATATTTTGAGGGCTTAGTGTTGTTACTAAACGTTCTAACTCACCTCACAAAAAAAAGATGGAGACTTAAAATTTGCAACAAAGCAAAGTCGGTTTGTTAAAAACACCTGAAGAGATTACCTGATCTAACCCATTCACAAGATACTTGACACCTTCGTGTTGTGAGCTTTGACCAGTTTATTTGCGTGTCTCCAATGAAGATTGTCACCCTTACCTATCGTGGAATACTTTCTTGATTTGTTAGTCTCTGATTTACGTAATTTTCACTGTCCTCCTAAGGCTTAGTTTGCTCTTTTCTTTAAAAAAAAATAAAAAAATTTATACAGGTTTACCTCGCTTTATTGCGCTTCGCTTTATTGCGTTTCCCATATATTGCGCTTGTTTTCAAATTATTCATGTTTGTTTATTAGAACGTTCCTTCTTTTTCCGATAGATTTTGGCTCTCCATCACCAAAACGATTACGATTCTCTGAAGGCTCAGATGATAAAGATTAGCATGTTTTAGTAACTAAACGTATTTTTAATTTTACAGTATTATATATATATATACCAACAGTTATTGACAGAAAGCATGGAGCAGTATAGAAGAGAAAACCCAGAAGAAAAAGCAACCGCAAAATGGGAATGCTTAAAAACAAGCATACAATCAGCAAATGCAAATTTACCTAAAAAGGAGTCTAAGAAAAATCAAATTTGGATGACAGATGACATCTTGAATAAAATGGCAGAAAGAAAGAAAGCAAAAAATACTCCAGAATATAAAACAATAGACAATGACATACGTACTATGTGTAGAGAAGCAAAAGAACGGTGGATAGAAACAAAATGTAAGGAAATAGAAGACTTGGAAGCGAAGCACATGACAAGAGATATGCATGAAGAAATAAAGAAATTATCAAATCGGTCGCGGTTTGCACAAGGAGGAAGCTGTATCAAGAACAAAAATGGTGTAATATTACTTGATGAGAAAGACATATCAAACAGATGGGCAGAATACGTAAAAGAACTATTCGAGGACAACAGAGGTAAAAAACCATCACCAGATTCTAATGAAGGCCCACACATTCTCAGATCAGAAGTAGAGAATGCCATTCATATGATACAAAAAGGAAGATCAGCAGGCATGGATAACATAAACATTGAAATGATAGAAGCTCTGGAGAGCTTTGGTATAGATACAATCACAGAAATATGCAATGATATATACAATACAGGATATTTACCACACGACATGAAGACATCAGTTTTTATAACATTGCCCAAAAAACCAAATGCAACAGAATGTTCAGACTTCAGAACAATCAGCCTGATGAGTCATGCAATTAAGATACTGCTCAAAATCATACAGGAAAGAATAAAAAGTAAAGTAGACAGCGAAATCCAAGAAGAACAGTTTGGTTTTAGACGGAACAGTGGAACAAGAGAGGCAATATTTTGCCTAAGAAGATTAGCAGAAAAATATACAGAGGTCCAAAAAAGTATGTATATGTGCTTCATTGACTATAAGAAGGCTTTTGACAGAATCCATCATGAGAAAATAATTGAATGCCTCAAAGACATAGGTATTGATGGAAAAGATATAAGAATACTCAGTAACCTTTATTGGGAGCAAACTGCCACAGTAAGATCGGGAAGGAATTATTCACCATACATAGACATAAAAAGAGGTGTCAGACAAGGTTGTGTGCTGTCCCCCTGCCTATTTAATTTATACACCGAAAAAATTTTCAAACAGATACAGGAAATACCAGGACTGAACATCAGTGGAAGATCAATAAACAACCTTAGATATGCAGATGATACCGTGTTGTTAGCTGAAAGCGAACAGGAGTTACAAGAACTAGTGAAGCAAGTGAACAGTATAAGTCATGAATATGGACTCGACATTAATCTTGAGAAAACAAAAACTATGATAATTAGCAAAACAGACGATAAACCCACATTAAAGATAAGCGTAAATGGGAAAATCCTGGAACAAGTCAAGAGCTACGTATATCTTGGTCATATAATAACAGAAGATGGCAGATGTGAAACAGAAATCAAGAAGAGAATAGGAATGGCCAAAGCTACATTCAACAACGTGAAACATATACTGACATCCAAACAGTTATCTCATAAATTAAAACTGAGAATCATAAAGTGTTATATATATTCTGCATTTCTGTATGGTGCAGAAACATGGACGATGAATAAGCATTTGGAAGAAAGAATTGAGGCTCTTGAAATGTGGATATATAGAAGAATGGGGCGTATCTCATGGAAAGAGATGAAAACAAATAAGGAGGTCCTAGAAAATCTAGGTATGAAAAGAGAACTAATGAGAGAGGTCAAAGTTCGGCAGCTAAAATACTTTGGCCACATAAAAAGGCATAACACCTTGCAGAAGACCATAACAGAAGGGAGAGTTGAAGGTAAACGTGCAAGGGGAAGACAGCGCTATAAGTGGGAAGATAACATCAAGAGATGGACGGGAAAGAGTCTATCAGAGTGTACCACCAAGACAAGAGACAGAAGACGTTGGAGATCCATTACAGCCAACCTCCGTTGTGGAGATGGCAACTGATGATGATGATGATGATATATATATATATATATATATATATATATATATATATATATATATATATATATATATATATATATATATATATATATATATATATATATATATATATATATATATATATATATATATATATATATATATATATATATATATATATATATACGAGGGACGGTCAAAAAGGAATGCCTGGTAATTTTTAATTTCATTCAATAGGCAAGAAAACAGATAAAATTCACATTGAAATGTAGCCCCACGTCTGAACTTCAAAAATTTATTTCTCAATGTAGTCTCCGTTATTTGTTACAGTTTTTGTCCATCTTCTCACAAGGGCATGTATCTCCGCACGGTAAAAATGTGTGTCCTTTTTCCTAAACCACTGGTACGGTGCGTTTAAGGGTCTCGGTGTCCTCAAAGTGATGTCCGCGAAGATCTTCTTTCAGTGGTCAAAACAGATGGAAGTCAGAAGGTGCAAGATCGGGACTGTAAGGGGGATGTGGTAATAATGCCCAGCCAAATTCTGCAATCGCATCAATGGTGCGTTTAGCGGTGTGTGGCGTGGCATTATCGTGCACCAGTAGTGCAGTTCTCTGATCTTTTAATGGGTAAAGTCGCCGAAGACGACCTCTAAGCTTCTTCAAAGTTTCAATGTAACGGTCTGCATTCACCGTGTTTCCTTGTTCCAAGAAGTCGAGAAGAATCACACCCTTCTCATCCCAAAACACGGAGGCCATAACTTTCCCTACAGATGGTGAACTTTTGAACTTCTTTCTTGTCGGCGATGTTGTGTGATGCCATTCCATTGACTGCCTCTTGGATTCTGGTTAAAAAAAATGAACCCAAGTCTCATCACCTGTCACAATATTCGATAAAAACTCTTCTTCTTATGTTTCGTAACGGTGCAGGAGGTTGATGGCTATGGTTTTCCTCGTTTCTTTTATGTCTGTCTGTCAACATTCTGGGTACCCACCGTGCACAAACTTTTGAATAACCCAAGTCTTTAATGATGTTCTGGACACTGCCTTTACTAATAGACAACATGGAAGAAAGTTCATCCAGTGTTACCCGACGGTCACCACGAATAATGCCATCAACTCGATGAATGTTGTGTGGAGTCACTGCGGTAGACGGACGGCTAGTCAACTTTGCGTCAGCCATTGAGGATTGACCTACTTCAGCTTCATCACACCGATGTACCCAACGTCTAACAGTGCTAACATCCACTGTTAAATCTCCATAAACATTCTTCAAACGTTCGTGGATGCGAATTTGGGTCTCGCCTTCAGCATTGAGGAATTCTATGATATAACGTTGTTTTAAACGAACGTCTTTGGCAGCCATTTTTAAACTGTTACAGTGGTGCCACCTGTTACTGAAACAGGTTGGTAATGCTATACAGTGTAGAAGAGTGTTTGAGGAATCCTGCTAAATTTACAAATTGCACACTGTAGCAAAGTTGATTTTGCTGGGGAGGTTATGATGGTATCCTAAAAAGAATGAAAGGTGTCTGCTATATCCGTGTGAGGTCAAGCACATGTAGGTCTCTGACTCTATAGATGATGATGATGAATTATGTGCAGAGAACCTAAACTAGCAGTAAAGTTTTTCTTTGAACAAATATTTACAATGTATTTTGCCCGTTCATTCATAGCTTGTGGACAGGTCTTTGAAAATAAGGACAAGATAGTTTACAGAAAAGGAACAATTAAAACTGTTGGGACAATCTGCCCAATAACTAAAAGTTATTATGTATTTATAAATGTTCTTCCTGTATGGAATATTAAAGAGTTCACTTTAGTTATCTACCGGGAGAGTCACTGTATATGAGGGCTGTAGTTCCTCATACCCCCATAAAATTCCTGTGTAATATTTTGAAACACAAGAAAATGTCAGAGATGCCCCAGAGGTTTTACTCTTCACCTGAGAGTCCTTGTTGTAAGATAATACGATGGGTAGTTGCAGAAATTTCAAGTTCAACAATCACCAAAGCTCCTACTGGATATTCAACAGCATATAAGTCTGGTTGGAGACTGGTTGGCGTTTATAAGCACTCAGCAGGTTTCCTGTCACCAGCCGGCAAGAGGAACATAGACCCTCTGCAACAAAAGGACACCCTGGCCTTTTATCTCTGATCATTTATTCTAACACTTAATTCCTTACGTGGGTATGGGGTCAGCCTCGCGTGCCTTACAAATGCACTCGCCCCGAATTGTACAGGACTCCCACCTGGTTGTGACCACACCTCAAGTCCTTATAGTAGATACGCCACTGTACGTTCACATATTTTTCCTCCATACAATAATTGGAGTAACCACATTTCCTGTGATATGATCTTCTCTTCTTTTCTTTACACTTATATTTGCTTCAGGCATGTTAAACAGTGTTCATTGAACACAGAGGCTTGCTAAACTATTTTAATACAATAATATGTCAACATAATAATACAACATACATCAGTCAGATACCGTTTAATGTGTGGACTCAACAATGTCTGCTTCCGACATGTCCTTCACTTTTTCCCCAATAACAGTATCTAACTTTGTAGTTGGACCAAACATATTAAATTTCATAAAATATCCTTACCACAATCAAGAAATATATAAACAAATGACGCTGATTTTGTGAAGAAATGGCCTCAGCTTCCTCTGAACTGCACAGACTGTGAATTTATTCTTTATTTAAGTTTAAAATTAACACAGCTGTTTTTCAGCGTATCTGTATACAAATTTTAGTTCAACTGGCAATGAACAATCAAAGCCTTTACTAATATCTATCAGCACTAGCCAATCGTAACGTTCTACTACTTGAATTCAAAAGCAGTTTGAATGAAAAACCAAAATAATTTTGAATAACTGGTGGTCGATTGGCCCGTCTGCTCTAGTCATGCCAAATACAAAAGATATCACGTTAGGATTACATTTCTCCTACCGTTTCCCTTTCCCATTCATACTCTGTTCACCTCAATCGAATTTGAATGTACCTCCCTGCCTCTTTTTCCAGCTCGCGTCCCCCTAACGTTACCAAAAACATGAGCAGGAACGCCAGTGTGTCTGGTCGTGTGTTCTTAGAGATTAGTATTTCTTCAATAACTTCTCTAATACTGGGAATATCATATATTTTAAAGTACATTCTTACTCAGCCAACTCCACATCACACTACCATATAATTCTTATGGGAACTTCCTAATGGTTTAAAATTTCCAATATATTTCATCGTCCATCGTCAAATAAAATTTTACACAAGTCCGCCTTCTTTCCCCTCCTTCTTGCGAGCATGTATTTTTTGCAATAACTACTTGTTTTAGTTACATCAGAAATGCTACCACGAGGAGGAAATAAAACTGTCTGCGTGGTTATGCCTTGGCTGGCTTTTTTGCAGTGTGAATATATGCGTTGCAGACTGTGTCATCGAAGCGGGGTAGACGGGGCGGGTTAAAGAATTTGCGTTACTAGTTAGCATTGTATCGTGTAATATTACCAAAAAATGTAAGGATTACTACTGATTTTGCTACAAAGTTGACAGAAAGTGTAACTTCAGATAGCTATATTGCGGCACTCTTCCGCCAATAGTTAATTGTAAGGCTAGACTACAAAGTGTATACAGCAGATTGGGCAAAAATTAACTATTAGTAGTGTTTCTCTAAAACGAAACTAAAGCGTGTCAGACTTTTTCCGTGAAATCGTTCTATAGGCTTCTTCTTCTTCTTCCGTCCTTAGCCAACGACCGTCAAAGCAGTCAGTGGCCATTACGCCTAGTGGCGTCTTAAGGGCAACAACGAATAGATTTTCTTAGCCGTTGTTCCCATCACGCCTAATGGCGTCTTTAGGGCAACGACAAATCAATCCGTTTGTTGTTGTTTCCGTAATCAAAGTGACTGGCAAACGGGTGATCAGCCCGTTGTTTTCTATAGGCTTAACACTGTGCAAAAAGCAGCGGTGCTGGCTTCGAAGATGCCTACCGTCAGACACATGCAGGCTAATGTATTTATTATCGTTTTATGCCTAAATCGTACTGAATTGAGCGTTTATTCTCGCATATTTTGCTACACACACCGATGCAGTATTTACATACATAAAAAATAGGAGGCATTACTTTTTGACCTTCCCTCGTATATATATACGTGTTAGGAAAGTTTAACTTTATTTGGTTTTAATTGTACTATTGCATTGAAGTGGGCTCCTAATGCAAAACAAAATTAAGTAAGGGCTTCTTTGTAGACGGTAAATAAATATTAGACAAACATAATGGAATATTTTCAGGCACTCGTAAGAAATAAAGAAGTAGAAAACTAGACAACAGAAAAACAACAGACGTGAGTGGATTACCCAGGACTCGAACCCAGGACCTTCCTTGCGACAACCGTAAATAAATATTAGACAAACATAAAGGTATGATTTCAGGCACTCGTAAGAAATAAAGAAGTAGAACACTAGACAACAGAAAAAACAACAGATGTGAGTGGCTTACCCAGGGCTCGAACCCAGGATCTTCCGTGCTACAACCCCGCCTAGCTATGCAAGCGAATCACACTATCCTCCCTGAAATCTAGGCATCATCAAAAACTGATGTTTCGTTGACGGGTCGTTAGTACGACCCGCAACACATAACACCGGAAATTTACCATGGGCAGTGCAGCCTATTAACGATGCAATAACTTCTGTTGTTCCCCGATTATAAAGTATAGGTCAGACTATACAAGACAAAGACCTTAATACTGTGTCTAGTATATGATAGAAGACTAAGAACAGTAAGTACAGGACAGAGGGTATGTTGGGTATTGTATAAACATTTATAACACATAAGGAAGAGAAACCATAGGCCTGTAAACAACATTGGAAGCTGTAGCGGTCAGTTTGCTCAGTCTATAGTATGTGAAATGTACCTGGTTAATTTTGGAGACTTTATCAATTAAATTCTTGGTCAAAGGGGATTAATTCATGTTTTACTGGGATTGTAGTTAACAGTGATGGTTGTTCCACTTGTCTGTTAACCCAGCGTCTAATGGTGAGAACCGATGTCAGCTTTTCCTGACAGGTTCACCCATCTGAGTTTTGCTCAAGGATCTAGCGTCACGACGCATGCGCGAAGAATCTGGCGCAATTTAAGACATCCTGTGTTAGAGGAGTCGAGCTGTAGTTTTTGAATAGGTCAAGACGGTTTTGGGGAAGGTCCTCTGTGTGTCGACCAAGATGGTTAAAGATTGTTCCCTATATTATATTCTAAAGCGCCTAGGAGGCGAGTGAGTGTTGTGATATTTATTCTGAGGGACATTAAGGTAATTTACCCTTAAAACAGTTTCCTTGTTTGCCAGAATGATAAATGACTTTTTGTAACCAGCTCAGTGACTTTTCCCATGGGCGGGAAAGAGTCCGTTTAAGATTGCCAGAATTGGAGCTCATGAAGTAAGCTATCATTATTTGCATCGGGCCTGTGTATGCCTAAAGTACTTTATATTTGCAGTAACCCGCTATTTGCGGCGATACCATTTAATAAGGTTTGACTCACCCTGTTTGTTATTGAAATACTACAGAGACCATCATATCTATAAGCCCGCCATATTGCGCGACCTGCTGTAGACCCATATAGATATCTGACTTACTGATGTCAGAAAGGAGTTGTGCAAACTCACATATTCGCTGTATTTTGCTGTAGCTGACGAAGGTGGAATTGTACGAGATCAGCTTTATTATATATATGCACAGCTTGCCGAATGAACTGTTTTCATACATGCT
The DNA here is from genome assembly GCA_024509875.1 of Oreohelix idahoensis. Classification (NCBI taxonomy): domain Eukaryota; kingdom Metazoa; phylum Mollusca; class Gastropoda; order Stylommatophora; family Oreohelicidae; genus Oreohelix; species Oreohelix idahoensis. The sequence continues at coordinate 194,732 of JAMPIV010009502.1, read as the reverse complement.
ATGTCTTGAATTGTCAATGACTATTTTATGTTGATGTCGGCGTACCTGTCGTTGTGATGTATTAAAGTCAATCAAACGTCAGAGGTGTTCCAAGAACTATGTGGATTACTGCATGTAATTACTACGACAGGTGTGATGTCATTTAGAAGCATTGTCTTCCATGAACTTTCATACACGCATTTGCATTCATTGAGGTCTACTCACACTCTATATTAATACAACACCTCAACACCTTCAAGTCATCCAAACGAATGCCAGCATTGTTGCGGCCAACAAGGGCCTGTATATAATTATGTCCGCCTGTGGGGCTTAGAATCGTTTCCAACATTGATACTGGACATTCTTCAACATTCAACTCTACATTTACAGTGGCCAAACTGAGCCTGTCCTATTTGGGTCACGGACACCTGTTACGTTGGGACGAACACAGACCATTCCTGATTGTTTACATTTATGGTGGCCGATATTTCACACCAACATTTATGATGACAGAATTAACCCTCAACATTATGGTGTGCCAGCTTGATGGGGCTGTTTGGAAGATCTCAAGTTGTCTACGATTGAGAGTACTCAGCGCATTGTAGTCTGTTGACACAGTGACTACCCCAGCTTAACAGGACGTAACTAGGTCAGAAGATCAAATTACTATACCTTCGTTGATGCAGTAGTATAGAAGGTCAAGTGCCGTTACTAGTACTGTCACTGTTTGATAAAAGCAAGTTCAGCTGCGGTATTTAAGAAGGTCAAGTGCCGTTATTATCACCGTTATCATCATTTTGGAAGCAAGTTCTGATGTGTTTTCAGCGATGGATCATCTAATCCTTAGAATGCTGACGATAGTTCTTCATCGTTGCTGTTGTTGACGATAGGAATGTAAAGATAAGTGACCTGTTTATTGTTGTGAACTGTGCCTTGTATTGTGTTATGAGCTAAACCTTCCACATTTAAACATCCTTTTTATGCTTTATGTGTTTACATGTATACATGTTTACATGTTATGTGTTATTGATATTTCAGCGGGTTTCTTGGTTGGGCGGTGTCTATTATAGGGTATACCACGTTGCAGATGGCCTATAATAGCGTTCTTTAGGGACTGTGCAAATTCCCATCAGTGGAAATTGCTAGCGACATTAGTTGCTACTTTTGTTTAGTTGTGACGAGGTGTACTTTTCTTTGTTGTTGTCATATTTTTTGTTCTTTAGTTTTTTTATTTGATTTGTTTGTATCTGTCCGCCTTCTCTTCCTTTCGTTTAGTTCTATACAACCTTTATGTTTATACACTGTTGCGTAATTTGTTTTGTTTACTTTTCGCAGTTATCATCACATGCTTTGTGATATTTTTCTTTAGTTTTGCTTTATAATTTATTGGACTTCTGCGAATGTTATCGTATTGTCTTTGATGCTTGTTCTTTGTTTATGTTAGTATTTGTTGTCATACGCTGTTTATATATTTATATATAGTCATACACTATTGGTACTATAGGGTACTTAGATTATAGAAGTGATTATTGGTAATATTATTATAAAGATAATTATACAAGTTCTTTGTCAAAGACTTGTCTCCCACAGAGATTGGGATAAAGTGAGCTGATTATAAAAATGCTTTATTAAAAGACTTGTTACCATTGATGTTGAAATAAGGTAATTTATTATTTCAGGATACTGATCTCATATTATTAGACATAATGTCTACACTTGAGTACTTTATTGAGCAAGGGAAATCCCTTGGTAAATCTGGTGATACGTTGGAAGAATTCGCGACTGTTCAGTATGCTAAGGCACTGAAGTCGGAAGAAAAGAGACAGAAAATACAAGCTGAACAAAAAAAGATGGAAGCTGAGAATTTAAGGTTGCAGATGCAGGCAGATGAAAGGAAATTCCAGATGGAAATGGAAAAACAAAAGAGAGAATCTGAGGAGAAAACAATCCAGCTACAAATGGAAAAAGAAACTGAAAATAAAAGATTAGATAGAGAGGCTGAGGAGAAAAAATCCAGCTACAAGTGGAAAAAGAAACTGAAAATAAAAGATTAGATAGAGAGGCTGAGGAGAAAAAATCCAGCTACAAATGGAGAAGGAAAGATTAGACAGAGAAGCTGAGGAGAGAAAAGCGAGAATGGTACATGAAGAAAAACTCTTAGCTTTGGAGTTAGAGAAATTGAAGTTGATGAATATGGGTAATGCTAAAGATCCAAATAATCAGTCAACTTCTAATAAGACAAATACTACTACTTATAAGGTCAAACTACCTGCTTTCAATTCTTCCAGTGACGATACAACGTTTTATCTGGATAGATTTGAACGGTCATGTCAATCTCATAAAGTAGATAAGGCAGAATATGTTAATCAGTTGTCAGAGATACTTAAGGGTGAAGCCCTGACTATGTTAAGCATGGTAGATGAGCCTGACAAGAATAATTATGATGTTGTCAAGGCAGCCTTATTAAAGAAATATCAGCTTACCGAAGAAGGTTATCGTCTTCGTTTCAAGAATATGTTGACTGAAACTGGTGTAGAATTCTCAGAATTCATCTCCAAGATACGTCTTACATTTACACGATGGATTGAGCTGTCTAAAACAGAACATACATATGAAGCCCTCATGGACTTATTACTTAGAGACAAAGTTATGTCATCGGTCAATGAGTCTTTCATTGCTTTTCTACATGAGCGTAAACCTAAGAATATAAAGGACATGGAAGAATATTGTTGCCAGTATGTCACTGCGCACCCTCATGTCACTGTTAGCAATTCTAAAGTTAAAGGTTTGCCAGTTGCTTCTGCAGCATCATATGGCTTTAACTTTCTTCGTAAATTTCAAGGTGCTCAATACAACTTTAATAAGAAGAGCAATCGTAATTATGATCAAAATCAAGGTAACCCATCACATAATGGTTTTTCTTCAAAGAACTGGAGGCGATCTGACAGTCCTCGTTATTTTGGGTCCAATAATTATGGGAACTTTTGTAGAGGTAGTCACAATAGACACTATCAAGGCTATTCTTCGCGGGGACATCGAAACCAAACAGGTAGATACTCTAATCAATGGGGAAATGACAATAGTGATTGTGGAAACTGGGATTCGAACCAGAACTGTGGTCACGGTAGGGTAAACAATGACAATTTCAGAGGGAATAATAATCGTGGTAGATCTCAACATAACAAACATAGATCTTATCACCAGGCAAACTCTGCACACCAAGAGTCTCAGGGAGCCTGTGGTCAAGTGAATGATAATAAAAACTCTAATGCTATCACTTGTTCTGCGTTTGATTTTGGGAGGGCATCTCAATGCCCCCAATGCTCAACATTGTTCGAACCGACTACTGTAAGTACTTTAAGTTGTGGTCACCCTCTTCCCGCTCTCCCTGCTGCAGTTGCGTATGACGGGAGAGGATCTCTTGTCTTACATAAAGGTCTAGTTAATAGTAATCCAGTCTCTGTACTTTTCGATTCTGGATGCACTACTATCGGGGTTAAGCAATCTCTTATAGATCCTACCTGTGCCACTGGAAAAGTGGTCAAATGTGTGACATTTGGTGGCACTTTGGAAAAATATCCAACTGCTATCATTCACATTGCTACTCCCTTCTTTACGGGAGATGTCCACGCGTGTCTTCTACCTAATCCTATTGCGGATCTTATCATCGGTCGTATTCACGGAGTTAAGGAATGTTCCCCGCAGCAGATTGCTGCTTGGGAAGAGCAAAATATTCAAACTGCTAATGCAGTGGTCACAAGAGCACAAGCTCTTAATATGCCTCAAACTTCATCAACTGAAAGTAATGAAGTGCATAATCAAGGTGATCAATTGGTAATTTCGCGTGACTCTTTCATGAAATTGCAAGAAGATGATCCTTCTTTAAAAAAATTCTTCATCCTTGCAAAAAAAAGGTGATCTGAATCAGAACACAAAGTGCTAATCTTGGATTACAATGAAGAATGGCGTACTTGTACGTATAATACAAGACTCGTCTACGTCTATGCATTCACAAATTATCGTGCCCAAGAGTATAAGAGTGCAAATTCTGCAACATGGACACGACTCGCAGTGTTCCGAACATATGGGTTTTTCCCGTACTAATTCGAGAGTTCTTGCGGCTTTCTTTTGGCCATTTGTAAACAAAGACATACGTATTTATTGCCGATCTTGCAAAATATGTCAAGAGGTCAAATCAAGAGGCCCACGTCATGCAGCGCCTATCCAGGCTGCAGACATTCCTATTCGGCCGTTTCAAAAAATGGCTTACTTACTTACTTAGTCGTTCCCCTTCTACCGTGAAGTGTAGAGGTTTGGAAGAGAGAGCGCCAGACCATTCCATCAGCTGTCTTCTTCCTGGCCTGGTTCCATTCTAGTCCTCGGTCCTTCAAAGATTGTCTAATGTTGTCCTCCCAGCGAACTCTGGGTCGTCCTGGAGGTCTGGATCCCTGGCTCTTTGTTTCCCATGCTTGTCGTGGTAGCCGATCTTCTCCCATTCTGCAGACATGGCCAAACCATCTTAGTTGGGACCGTTCTATTTGGGTCTGCAGCGGATGGGATTTCAGGCCTTGACGTATCGTCTGGTTGCGGACCATGTCTCTTCTTGTTACTTCAACCACTTTCCTCAGATACCTCATTTCTGAGGTTTGGATCTGGCTTTTGTGGGTTGTAGTCATTGCCCACGACTCGCATCCATATGTCAAAACTGGGACATAGGTGGAGCGGTATACAGCCATCTTCGTTTTCTTACCAACCTCTTTCTTGCTGAGGAATCCACGATTTATGGCCTGAAAAAGTCTCCCAGCCGCTGCTTTTCGAGTGGCCAACTCTTCTTTGATGCCTCCCTTTCGGTCTATAATAGCTCCGAGATATTTAAAGTGGTCGACCTGCTCCAGGACCTGTTCTCCCAACTTAATCTGATGTTTTCTTTCTTCTCGTGATATCACCATGGATTTTGTTTTAGAGCTGCTTATGACCATCCCTCTCTTCTCCAGCTCTTCCTTCCAGACTTGCAGGTTGGATTGGAGATGTGCCTCTGATTTAGCAATCAGGGCAACATCATCAGCAAATGCCAGCTCCGAAATATAGACCTGTCTCATCTTCCAGTACCCCACTGAATACTTTCTTGTTCTCTCCTTACATGCCTTGATGACATCGTCCATGAGGAGTATGAAAAGACAAGGTGACAGGATATCACCTTGTCTTACACCAGTGGTGGTCCTGAACTCCTCTGACTTATGGTTTGCTGTCCTCACATAATTTCTGCAAGACTTGTAGAAGCTCTGTATAGCATGAATCAGAGGTGCTGGAATATTCTTCCTTGCCAAACAGTCCCAAAGTTTGCTCCAGGGGACTCTGTCAAACGCCTTTTCCAGATCTATGAAACAAAGATGGATCTCACTCTTATACTCAAGGGCCTTTTCACTCAGCTGTCTGAGTGTGAAGATTAGGTCTTGAGTACTTCGGTTTGCTCGGAATCCGCACTGGACCTCATCCAATTGTGGCTCAGCTAGGCGTCGGAGTCTCTGCTCCAGGACCCCAGAGTAGACCTCACCAGGGACACCGAGAAGGGACATGCCTCCACGGTCTCCACACCGCCGATTGTCACCCCCTTTGAAAATTGGTGCCACGATGGCAACCCCCCAATCCCCTGGCATGGTCCTGTTGCACCACGCTGCCCGTAGGACCTTTAAGAGCAATAGGTCGCCTGATGCTCCCATGTACTTAACCATCTCTGGTGCTACACCATCATGCCCTGCTGCTTTGCCCATCTTGATTTTCTCTAGTGCTGCCCTCAGTTCTTCCATCTTTATGTCATCTTCACCATCATTGGTTTTCTCCTCCGTGCCAGTGGCTATCATTTCTGTTGCTTCACCATGCTCACCATCCAGGAGTTCTGAGAAATATTCTTTCCATCTTTCCATTACTTCCCTCGGGGCAGCAAGCAACCCGCCTTGCTTGTCCTTTATAAACCCGAGAGGGCATTGTTTTTCCTTCCCCATGTTCCCCAGGGTCTTATAGAACAATTTCTGGTTTTCTTGTGCATCTTTTTCTAGCTTTTCTCCAAATTCTTCCCAGGACTTCTGTTTTGCTGCTAGCACTTTGTTCTTTGCTTCTGTTCTGAGTATCACATATTCTCTATATTTTTCCATTTGTCCTGTTGTGTCTCCAGCTCCCAAGTATTGTTTCCATGCCATTTTCTTCTCTCTCATTTTCTCTCCGACTTCCTCTGTCCACCAAGGCGTCCTCTCTCCCCGGTTCCCAAGTCGGACCTCACCGCACGCCTCCGCAGCAGCTGTCTTTATGATATCCTTGAATTTATTCCAGAGGGTTTCCAAGTCATCAGGTCGTTCTTCTGTGTTGCTCACTGCTGTAGCAATAAGCCCCTGATATCTGGTCTTAATTTCTGGCTCTCTCAGCCCGTAGGTCCCAACGCTCATCTCTCCTGCTCGTTTACTTGGTTTCTTGCGTGATGTTGGGCAGTTCCTAGGCTGAGCAACTCTTTCAGTTGTTCGTTTGATTGTTAGCAGGCAGTGACCACCTCCAATCTCCGGCCCCCTCCAGACTCCCGCACCCCGGACACATCCGAACGAGCCTCTCCGAACAATGGCACAGTCGATCACCGACCTCTCACTCCCGGTTGGCCCACATCCAGTGTATGCATGCATGCGCCCATGGGGGAACCCTGTGTTTGCAACGATCAGACTCCGCTCACTGCAGAATCTAAGGAGTCGCTTTCCATTGTCATTGAGAGTATCTTCTCCATATCTTCCGATAACGCCACCCCATCTAGCATGGTCATTTCCAACTCTGGCATTAAAATCTCCGAGCATGACAACCCCATCTAGGCAGTCATCCACTGTCCTTTGAAGCAGCGCGAAGAATTCCTCCTTGACCTCTGCTCTCTCATCCTCATTTGGCCCATACACTATGACCAGGTTGACTATGGTTTCTCCTTCTTTTAGTTTTACAACCATAATGCGCTCCGAGACAAAGTTCCATCCCCTGACACTATCCTTTTGACCCTGGGCCACAATGCAACCCACGCCCCCTTTAGCTCCCCCAGATATGGGTACACCACTGCAGAGCAACGTGTTGCCATCGAGATCCATGACTCCCTGTCCTTCTCTCTTCGTTTCCGCCATAGCCAGGATCTCTAGCCCTGCCCTCCCCATCTCCCCCACCAGCCCCCCCTCCCTCCCATTCACACCTCCTGTGTTCCAAGTTCCACAAGTCGTAGTCCGTAGTCCGTTCCAGTTCGTCGCCTTTAGAATCAGTCCGGCCCTCTCTCTTGTATTTCTCGTAATCATAGTTTAAGACAAACAGGTTTCAAAAAATGGCAATAGATATTATTGGTCCTTTTAAGATCAAGTCAGCCAGGGGACATCAATTTATCCTAACATGTGTTGATATGTGCACACGTTGGCCAGAGGCTATACCTCTTAAGAGCCTCTCCACTGTCAATATCACAGACGCTCTTTGGCTGATATTTTCTCGTTTGGGATTTCCCAGAGAAATATTGTCAGACCATGGCACCCAATTAATATCAGACACTATGTCGCAGGTGATGTCTACTCTGCATATTAAAAGGTCTCTGAGTAGTATTTATCACCCAATGTCTAATGGGTTAGTCGAACGTCTGAACAGAACACTAAAGAACTTACTTGGTAAGATAACTGAGGATCATCCTCAGATTGGGACAGGGTTTTACCCGCGGCTCTCTTTGCATGTAGAGAGGTCCCCAACGAACATACAGGTTTTTCTCCGTTCGAACTTGTCTTTGGCACGCGACCGCGCGGTCCTATGTCTTTACTTCATGATCTTATAACTGCTGATAATATTAACGATGACACTCAATCTTCTTATGAGTATGTCATTGCTCACAGGCAGAAGATTATAGAGGCATGCAAACTAGCAACTTCCTGGTCCGAATTTGCTAAATAAAAGGCAAGGCAGTTCGCAAATAAGAATAGATGCCTACGACAACTTTGTCCTGGCGACAAAGCACTCGTGTTGCTCCCTTGTAGGGAAAACAGACTTCTTATTGCCTGGAAAGGTCCGTATGCAATAGTCTCAAGAATTTCCGATGTCGACTATGTTGTCGATATTGATGGAAAGCATAAAACTTTTCATATAAATATGCTTACGGTATTTCATGAACGACCAGACTATTTGCAGCCTATTTTCCAGGCTACGGACGATGCTCCAGTCCCACATGGTCATTACTCATCCCTGTCGGTAATACAGGATGAGGAAACTATTTTTTTTATGTTAATCTTCCTCTTCCTGTGATTCCACTTCATTCTACGGAATCATGAAAAAACGTTACTGTTTCTCCTAATTTATCAATTGACGAACAGCGACAAGTTTCTTCTATGTTACAAACTTTTCAGGATGTCCTTATCGACATTCCTGGACACACAAGTGTCATTGAACATGACATAATACTTACCGACCATAATCCTATCAGGGTCAGACCTTACCCTATCCCTATTCATTTTCAGACACAAGTCGAGAAAGAATTAGATGAAATGATACAATTAAAAATAATTGAACCATCCACTTCAGCATACTCTTCGTCCATGGTTATTGTTTGAAAGAAAGACAATTACATACGTCTTTGCGTTGATTATCGCAAATTAAACCAAGTTACGAAATTTGATGCTGAACCTATGCCTTTGTTAGAAGATCTACTTATTAGACTTTCTAAGTCTCGATTCTATACCAAACTCGACTTGTCAAAAGGTTATTGGCAAGTCCCGTTAACTGAACGAGCCAAACATCTCACTGCTTTCTCAACACCTAGGTGTTTATTTCAATGGAATTTCATGCCTTTCGGCCTTATGAACGCTCCAGCTACTTTCGTACGCATGATGCGTCGAATTCTATCATATCGTTCAGATGTAATTGCATTCTTGGACGATATTTGTCTTTTCAGTGTTTTTTGGGAAGATCACTATTTGGGTTTATATGAGTTACTATCTACTCTACGCGAGCATGGTTTGACTGCAAAACCCTCTAAAGCCTATGTCGGGTTCAGGGAAATTTCTTTCCTGGGTCACCGTGTTGGTCATGGTCTCTTGAAGACAGAGGTCCATAACACTTCTAAGATACTTAACATTTCTATTCCTAAGACGAAGAAGCAAGTACGTAGTCTCTTAGGTCTAATACAATTTTACGGGAGATTCATTCCGAATCTATCTTCGATTATGGCACCTCTTTCAACATTGTTGAAGAAAGGGTCTCCTAATATGGTGCACTAGTACCATGAATACCAATCTTCATTGGATCAGATTAAGACGTTATTCTCATCTCTTCCTTTCTTAAGGTTACCTACTACTGATAAGACTTTTGTGCTTCGTAGTGATGCCTCATCCACTGGGATCGGGGCGGCATTAATGCAGGAGTATTCAGAAACTCTGCATCCTGTAATGTATATCTCTAGGAAACTGAATGCGGCAGAAAGGAATTACTTGGTTCTAGACCGTGAATTGTTGGCTATGGTTTGGTCAATCCTTAAGTTACAAAGATTCCTTCTTGGTGCGCATTTCATCGTGGAAACCGACCAAAAAGCTCTTACAGCTATTCAGAGTAAGAATTTGAAGAGCTCGAGATCCACTCGATATGCCATTGCTCTTCAACCTTTTCATTTCACGGTACGAGCTATCCGTGGTTCGGATAATGTCATGGCGGATATACTGTCTAGATGCCCACATGACTCCACTTAACTCTTGTGTCCTAAATTTCCTCATACACGTCTAGACTTATGACAGTTCTTTACTATAACAATATATGTTAACACATTTGTGTTCACCTTAGTGTTGTAAATTATGTGATTTCTTTCTCTGTTACCATCTTTGGTATAACGGAGGAAGGTTTGGTTAGCACAATATAAGGGACGAAAGTTCGCAAAGCCACAGTTTATAGTTTATAATGAATGTTTGATTGCTGTATATTAGAAAATCTTACGGTTATCATAGAGAATTATTTGTATTTTCTCAGCAGAATCATTACTGGTGCTGGGAGAATCGGTACATGTTGTCATCCATGATGTATTACGATGTCCATACTTACCAGTCGGACAACACTGTAGATGCGCCCGCTTAGAATTTGATCTGTGACATCATTTATCTGCTATATTGTTAATATTGTATAACATTATATTAAATCATATATTGCATGTTAGAATAATGTACCTTTATTGGTTAAAGTGATTGTATCACTGTTTTTGATGATTTGTCCATTGCTAAACTTGGAAATAAGGTACTTGATGTAATATAATATGATATATATGTATTTTTTTGGTTTGCATTGTAACTTTGTTAGCACTGTAGTGTACATTGGTGGCACCTCCCAGGATATGCGTATACTTAGAGAAAGGCTTTCTCTAATGTGCGGAGATATATTCTCAACTGACGTTCTATGCGTCGAGTTAGCCTCATACTAGGCGTTATATTTATTGGTGATACTTCTCATTTGCACATTATTTGTGCGTTATGAGCTTGTTGTATCTTGCTCTTGGATGTATTTAAAAAAAAAGTTTCATTTTTTCCCGGGGGGGTGCGGTAAACTGTAGCGGACAGTTTGCTGAGTCTATAGTATGTGAAATGTACCTGGTTAACTTTGGAGACTTTATCTATTAAATTCTTGGTCAGAAGGGATTAATTCATGTTTTACTGGGACTGTAGTTAACAGTAGTGGTTGTTCCACTTTTCTGTTAACCCAGCGTCTAATGGTGAGAACCGATGTCAGCTTTTCCTGACAGGTTCACCCATCTGAGTTTTGCTCAAGGATCTAGCGTCACGACGCATGCGCAAAGAATCTGGCGCAATTTAAGGCATCCTGTGTTAGAGGAGTCGAGCTGTAGTTTTTGAATGGGTCAAGAAGGTTTTGGGGAAGGTCCTCTGTGTGTCGACCAAGGTGGTTAAAGATTGTTCCCTATATTATATTCTAAGCGCCTAGGAGGCGAGTGAGTGTTGTGATATTTATTCTGAGGGACATTAAGGTAATTTACCCTTAAAACAGTTTCCTTGTTTGCCAGAATGATAAATGACTTTTTGTAACCAGCTCAGTGACTTTTCCGATGGGCGGGAAAGAGTCAGTTTAAGATTGCCAGAATTGGAGCTCATGAAGTAAGCTATCATTATTTGCATCGGGCCTGTGTATGCCTAAAGTACTTTATATTTGCAGTATCCCGCTATTTGCGGCGATACCATTTAATAAGGTTTGACTCACCCTGTTTGTTATTGAAATACCACAGAAACCATCATATCTATAAGCCCGCCATATTGCGCGGCCTGCTGTAGACCCATATATATATATCTGACATACTGATGTCAGAAAGGAGTTGTGCAAACTCACATATTCGCTGTATTTTGCTGTAGCTGACGAAGGTGGAATTGTACGAGATCAGCTTTATTATATATATGCACAGCTTGCTGAATGAACTGTATTCATACATGCTATGTCCTGAATTGTCAATGACTATTTTATGTTGATGTCGGCGTACCTGTCGTTGTGATGTATTAAAGTCAATCAAACGTCAGAGGTGTTACAAGAACTATGTGGATTACTGCATGTAATTACTACCACAAATGTGATGTCATTTAGAAGCATTGTCTTCCACGAACTTTCATACACGCATTTGCATTCATTGAGGTCTACTCACACTCTATATTAATACAACACTTCAACACCTTCAAGTCATCCAAACGAATGCCAGCATTGTTGCGGCCAACCAGGGCCTGTATATAATTATGCCTGTGGGGCTTAGAATCGTTTCCAACATTGATACTGGACATTCTTTAACATTCAACTCTACATTTACAGTGGCCAAACTGAGCCTGTCCTATTTGGGTCACAGACACCGGTTACGCTGGGACGAACACAGACCATTCCTGACTGTTTACATTTATGGTGGCCGATATTTCACACCAACATTTATGATGACAGAATTAACCCTCAACAAAGTACAGTTGTGACAGTGGGAAGAAAGAGTGGCAATACCTCGTTAGTGTATATGGTACTGAATAACTGGGTTGGTTGTGTAGTACAGTCTACGTTGTTACATACACTGATGTTGTCCAAGGAAAATAATCACTGTACTAATTGTGATAGTGTTCTTCTGTTGCGTAACTGGCTACCGCCAGAGATGGTGGTTACAGAAGTGACAAGGAAACCCAGGTTGGTTTTGGAGGCTCGTATATGTTGGTGTTTACAACTGCATAATCGTAGTAAATTAAATTCAGCAATTCCAATAACTTGGCGTCAAAAAAAAAAAAACTGTCAATTGAGATCAAAGGATAAGTCCAATATTTCTTACAAAAAGTTCCTTTATTTAGCTGTTACTATTTTCTGGAATTCCATGCTGTATCATGGATTACACATCTCCAGACGTATCCAAAAAAAAAAAAACAAAAAAAAAAAAAAACACCAAAAACAAAACAAAAAACCAGCAATATAAATCAAGATGACTGGCGTTGAGAGAGATGGTGGAACTGCTACTATTTGCCTCGAGGTAAAAAAAAAGGTTTCTGCTTACTTTAGCCTTGAATTTGGCATGTCTTGTGTGCTGTGGACTCCTAACTGAAATGAAAATGTTCGATCGAGACTTTAACCCAATACTTACGGTAGTATCTGCTGTAAGAGTAGAGGGACTTCTAAACAAATCGTAGAAGGGTGCAGCGCTGGCTCGCTGAACTCCCTGGTTGGTTGGGGATCTCTTGAAGAATATGAATAACACAATTCTTGTTCCAAAACGTTGGAACCGTAGGATTTTGTTATCACCAAAGGGGATGCGCCACGGTTGCTCCGCGCCTATAAAGGTGGATAACGCCTATCGTGCAATGGTTAATGTCACACTGTGTGAGGGTCTCGCTCACTGACTGACTGGATCCAAGATGCCTCCGTCTATACTCTATATCGTCATTCGGTGCTCAGCTGGCCGGATGTTATTTTGTGTTGGAGGATAGACCGGAAACTATCTATTCTAAAGGGCTTCCATTCTAACTTGTATGGATTCCACACGAGGTTTGATGAAGTCATGAGTTCATGTACACCATGATTGAATGACGTCATTTGTGACTAGTGTTTATTTTACTAACTAGTCGTGCTCAAATACTTAGTGTTTTAATCTTGCTTAAGTACTCTTACTCTAACTCTAATAAGTGGCAGCACCATAGTGCTAACGCGACATAGTAGTCCATACGGTCACACAGTCACTTGATGACCACACGTATAAGTGTTCCGGTGTGCTAACTCGGAAAAATTCCACATACAGTTGGCCATGTGAGAAGCATTTATCGCTCAAGTCGACGGCGGACACGTGAAGCGTTTGGCCTTGTGCTTTATTAGTGGTAATTGAAAAAGAGACTTTTATAGGGAATTGGAGTCTCTTAAAATTGAACGGCAGATCGGAGGGAATCTTTGGGATTCTTGGTATGCAGACTTTCTCCCCGCTCCCCCAACCTGTCAGGATGGTGACCTCTACAATGTAGTTCTAGAGGTCATACCCGGCTTAGCTAGGGTCCATATCGGAGTGTGTACAAGTCGGGTTTGGTGTGAATCGTTTTAGGAAGGTTTAACTTTTTTGGTTTTAATTGTACTATTGCATATCTTGCCAAGTATATAGATGTCATAAACGAGAGCCAAAGCCTAATCGTTCTATCTTTTCCTACATCTGTTTTATTTTATTTTCTCCCACGTTTGTGCTCTTTCATTCCACGTTTGCTCTTTCATCGTTTTCTAGTAATCTTTTAATCACGACTGGACTTTAAACGGTAATCTTGATTACTCGAATCTGGTATCTAAAGAACCACATTTGTCTTTTCATCGGTGGTAAAGAAATTATTTTGATTCAGTTTCCCCACCTTGTTAAACACACCTTGTTTCACAAAATCTTGTGACACCCCAGCTTGGACGTAAGAAAACATTCTTTGATATATAGCCCCTGTGTAACTAATTGTCATGTATACCAGCTTGGGATACTATTAATTTGAGAGGCGCCAGGTAGACATTATTTCAATACGAGCCGTTGTTTAAACAAAACACGGTCCCGTCTCGCACAATACAGTAGACCCCGCAAACAATGAACTCCAGGAGTATGATATCAAAGGCCCTCGACGAGGAACAACAACCTTTGCTTCCAGATGGAATACAATAAGCCCGGCACGACAAAGGGACTTGTTAGCAGACCCGCTGGCGACAATGGACAGCGAGTTTTTTGACAGTTAGCAGACAGGTGAGTTTGTCTAGATGGCCAATCAGCAAACACCATGCAGTCTGACAAAGACTGATAGGCAACGCAAACGAAAGTTGGTGGCGGATAGCCCAATACACTTCGGCCCGTAACACGCGCTGACAGGGGGAGCAACCAGATGGCCTTGTAGTTATTGGGCAGAGGCGGGGGTTTCACGTCACAGGCAAGATTTGGGAACATATGGGGGTGTTAGGAATATAACGTACGGCAGACTTCATCAGAGAGGAGTCCAATTTTTTTCAACATTTTGGTGTAGGGAGAATTCCCTGAAGCGTAGCTTTATTGAACACGTGTTAATTCAGTGTGGTTACAATAATTCACATCTGTGGTGTGATGTGTTCTTACAGGATTTTGTGAAGGGAAAAGAAGGTTAGTAGATATACAGATTATTAATACTTTTTTCTTATTCTTTAGTTATTTATCTCAGCCGTCTAGCTAAATGTGCGAAAGCTAGTTTTTCAATTAATCCTTCTAGTACACGACTAAATAAAATCAGAAGATTGTCCTCTAAGATGATAGGCTGATAGGAAGTAATTAATAGTTCATACTTCACCTTCATCTAGCTTGTTAAATCATCATCACATTTTTCCATGCACAATATAGAATTGAACACATAGAGATCAAGAGTGAGGAGTAGTATAAATGAAAGTCAACCAGTGATATTAAGTGTGAAAACTTACGAAGACTTTTGTGTGTCTTCAGTCCAACAGAAGTCTTTTTCTTCTTGTTCGTTCACCCTCAGATGTCAACTTGAAAAAGTTCAAAGAAAGCAGCGGTCAGCCTGAGGCTGTTGATATATCCGTAGATTTTCTCCAGGAATGGTACTTGTGATGGCCATATGCATTTTCTCTGTTCCTCATATGTTGGGCACCTTTGAAGCAGATGTTCGGCAGTCATTTTATTGGTGCCACAGTCACACTCATCAGTAGTTCCTATCTTTAATTTGTTGAATAGATGGTATATCAATCTGTTATGACGTGCGAAGGCTGAAGATTACCACTTGCTCACTTCTGCTGAGCTGCTAATACGGATCATTTTTGTGTGGCCTGGATGCTCTTTTTCCCACTTGGGCCTGTACCTGCGCTTGATAAAACTCTTGGCCTCCTCATAAGTTATGTTTGTGTCAAGTTGAGGAAACTTTCCCCCTTCCTTTGCCAATCTGACAGCCTCTTCATTTCCAGGGATGTTGCAGTGAAAAGGGATCCACTGTATCACGACTCTTTTGTATTGCTGACATAGTCTGTGAAGTGTTACTCTTAGGTCATCCAGTTCAGCATTACTTTGACTTTTCAGCGTTGTAATCACTGACAGCGCATCTGAGAAGAAAGCTACTGGTCTCTCTGAGCTTGTTTCTGTCATTAGAATTTCTGATGCAGTTTTTAAGGCTTCTGCCTCTGCTCTGAAGTTACTTGAAAATTTCCCTGTTGCGGCTGCTATCTTGTTTTTTGTGTGCCATTGCTTAAGCTCAGGAAGACTCCTCCACCCCCATCTTCTGTTGCATTAGTTGCTGATCCATCTGTGTATGCATGGATCCAGGTATTGCTTGGGTAATGTTTCTCTATATATTTTGTGTTAGGACTCTCCTTTCTGTTTCATTTTGGCTGTTCTTTCTCTCAATACCAGGAACGTTTTCTATCATTTCAGGGAAGCACTGTTGTTTCCAAATTGGTAGCTTGTGTGCAGTACATATTGGCGTAGCTGTTGATGTTGCGTTTACGGGGTCTGCTCTCATCTTTGTTTTGACTGTCTCTACAAAGTTGTTTCGCTCCAGTCTTCCCCTTCCAAGTCCATTTATTCTCTGGTGCATTGGGTGGTCTATCAGCCTCCTGAATTTCTCGGCTTATTGCTGGGCTCTGCTATCTCTTCTAAGTTTTTTCATGATTGCCATTCTCTGCCATGCTCTTGTCCTGTTTTTTTTCAATCTGGGTTTTCCAAGTCAAGAGGCGATCAAAGGTAATGCCTAGGTAGTTTGGGTTTTCATCCAGATGTAGATTTTTTTCCATTTAGCATAAATTTGGAGATATGTGGTTTGTTTGAGAGAGAAAACACTGTGTATGATGTTTTCCCTTCATTTATCTTTACTAGCCATGCCTTGGCCCACTCCTCCAATGATGTTAGGGCTTGCTGCATCCGAATGCTTGCTGTAGTGATATATTCCTCTGAGATCCACAGGGCTAAGTCGTCTGCAAAGGAAGCATTGTGAGTTCTTCTTGGAATATTCTCTGATATGTCATTAATATATGCGAGAAACAGCGTGGGTGACAGGACTCCCCCTTGGGGAACACCCTGCTCCAATACCATCTTCCAACTGGTCTGTCCTTGTAATTGGACTCTGGCAGTTCTATTCTCAAGATAGTGACTGATCCATTTGAACATTCTCCCACATAATTCACTTCTTTGCAGCTTGACTTTTAGTTCATCGTTCCACACTTTGTCAAATCTTTTTTCTAAGTCCACCCAAACCACCAGTGAGTGCTTTTTTTCTTGGAAAGCGTTCTCAATTTTCTGAGTTATATAAGTGATCTGATCTTCAGTGGATCTGTCTTTTCTGAATCCTGCTTGCTGTAGGTTAAGAGATGTTTTTCCTCTAGATGCCACATTGTCGGGTATTAGTAATGCGTTCCATCAATTTTTCAACACAGCTAAGTAGACTGATAGGTTTGTAGCCATTTGGTTCATTCTGAACTTTGTCTTTCTTAGGTATTAGAATCAGTATAGCGTCTTTCCATGCCTGTGGTACTATTCCTCTTTTCCAGCTGCAGTTTAGGATGGCCAGAAGCTTCTTTTTTGCCTTTGTTCCTAGTCCTGTTAGCATTTCATTGGTTATCCCATCTTTTCCAGGTGACTTCTTTTCCTTTAGCGCCCTCATTGACTTTTCCATTTCTTGCATTGTTAACTTTGCCATCATGTGTTATTCTGGTGCACGCTTTTTGTTGTCATGACTCATTTGTTCACCAATGATGGTCTTTCTTTTGTTTATAGGGACATCAATGTGGTTTGCACCAGCATAGTATTCCATGAGTGCATTTGCAGCTTTTTTTCCCCCGAGAGCATATTTTCAGCGTGTTTGAGTGTGATTGTGATGTGATTTTTGTAAGGTTCTTCGTTGTTCAAAGCTCTGACTAGTTTCCACAGTTTGTTCCCTTCTTATCTAGGTTGAGATTTTTTGTTGTTTGCTTCCAGCAGTCTCTTGTTGATTGGTTTAATGTTCTTTTGTACTTTGCAGTGGTTGCTTTGAGCAAGATGTTTGCGTCAGTTGTTTGTTCTGTTTCTGCCGTGTCTCTGGCTTCTGTTACCTCATCTTCAAGTTTTTGCAGTTCTTCATTCCAGTATGGTTTATAGTTCTTTCTTGCCCCTCTCGGAAAAGTCTCAATAGCTGCTTGAAGTATTGCTCTATTATAGCTTTCAACCATATTTTTCATGCTGTTGTTTCGTGTGTTGATGGTCTCGGAATGACTGCCAGTCAGCACTGCAAAACTGTCCCAGTCAGCTCTTTTGTAATTCCATCGGGGCAATGGTTTCACTTGATGGGGAACATACTCCATATTAACCACTAGCTTTATTGGTCTGTGGTTGCTGCCTGCTAGCTGGCCAAGTACCTGTCGGTCAATGTTGTGAAGGATGTCCCCTGTGGCGAAAGCTAGGTCTGGAGTGGAAGTGATGTGCCATCTTCTAGAGTAGAAACTGGGTTTATCATCTGGCCTGTTGATAAGGTGAAGGTTTGTGTCTATCTCCAGTCTTCCACTTCCTCTCCTCTACTGTCTGTAACCAGTGTAGCTGTTGAAGTCTCCGACCACTATGCAGTTCGAGCTCTATATTTCCATACGTGCAAGTGACAGTTCTTTGCTCGGTGTGCCATATAAATTGTAGATGCGCATGTTCGTGTCCTTTATTTTAACGTCAACCCCTACAATTTTCGACTGGTCATTGAAGTTCACGGATACCTCGCTACTTGGTATTGAGTTTTGGGTAAGTAATAGCACACCTCCTTTGTGTCCTTCTCGATCGAGTCGGAAAGCCTGGTATCCTCTTATATTAAGAATCTGTGGTTGCTGTTGAGATTTGTTTTGAAGAATGAGGCAATAAATCATTTAACCCATGAAGTGGGGTTGGATTTGTGCAGACCAGAGCATGTACCACTCGCCGGTGGGTTCTACGTCTACACCTATAGGGATCCACCTACTCCTCAGCCCATTTAGTCTGGCCCCTAACAAAGGACTTGTCCGGCTTGGGTGACCCTGCCAGGAGTAAAACTTCTGCCGGCATAGCTCCCAGGATCATTGGGGCACTCAAGCTCTCTAACAAATGGCAAGGTAGGCTTACACGTGGAAAGCAACAGAAGTCTGAGTCGACAGTATATTTTGAACGTCTAACCAGAGAGAAGCTTTTAAGAGCGGAAATTTGGGAGCAGAATTCGCCATAGGACATCCTTCATTCCTCAATTTAAAAGAAATATGGGAGCCGCGCTAGCGTAGTGGTTACAACACCGCTCTGGCGACCTGGTGATACAGGATCAAACCCGGGCGACGGCATTTGAGGATTTTTCGTCGACCGGGATTTGGACTGGATTAACTCGAGACCTGGCGAGGACATTTGAAGGAGTGTCGTCGACCAGGGACTGGCGGCTCCTGAGCCGACCCAGCTACAATGGGTACCTCCGAAATCGGCGAGTATTTGCCTGAATGGCGAGGGACACCTGTCTCTGTAAAAGAAATAAAGGGATACTCACGTAAAATCAATGTCAGGTTAGACATAAATAATAACCTGAGATTTCGCCTAGAGTATTAGCGGGCGTACGAAAAAAAAAGAAAAAAGAAATATGTCTCGCCCACAATTAAGACGGTGGACGCAGCATTTTCGTCACCTTATATCACGTGCGCACAAGTTCAATACATATTTAAATCAAGTTCAAATCACTCGAAAGCCTACTACAGGAGTCAAGCTAAAGATCCTAGTTGATTACTCATACCAAGTTCAGCTCCATCGGAAGCTTATCATCGGAAGTCAAGCTAAAGGGATTTTAAAAAAGTTGAATCTCATATTTATATTAAGTGCAACACACTCTTAAGCGCACTCTATGAAGCAGACTACAAAATATACTTTATGAATCATGATTACGTGCTCAAGGTAATGAGTCTACATATTAAGAACAGTTCGTGAAGATATCCAATCTGGCCAGTAACCTTCGGAGATTAGACAACAGACATTTTCATACGACAACTGTTAACTGTTGGTCAACGCTACAGAGATATTGTCAAACAGTGAAGGACGGTATATTATCAACGTCCTCAGAACAACAGAAGTTTTTATCAGAACGTTCTCGACGTAGAAATACCCCACTCGAAATAACTTAGAACAACTTGGGACATTCTATGCATACATGTGAATCATCCTAACAGAGAGAAGCATTTAGAGACCCATGGATGTGACGTATAATGGAAATATAGCCTGCAGTAATCCGACAGCCTTTATGATCCCGTTAGCGTTCCATGATTTGATAGCAAAACCACGCATTTTTCTGCCTGTCTTACTCGCACAAGCTTATTCCTCATCCACGCCTCTTTTCCTTGAACATAATCAAACGAAGTTATTTACCAACTTTCGCTACCTGCCAGTCATAACAAGGAGCGAATCAGGTTTGTTTATCAAGTTTCTCACGCGAGCTGATCTGTCAATCATCGGATAACTGACAGACCGCAAGTGAAAAACACCGGACCTTTTTGAAGTTTGTACACAGAGGGGAGTTAACTCTTTGATCTTCAGATACGGGCAAAATCTCCGAGAACCCCGTTACACGGTTTTAAGTCTCTGATGTCAATTAGCAACGCCCGACAGAGCGACCGTGAAAACTTTCATCTGGGGGACTCATGCTTCTGATTCTCTGCTACGCACTATAGTGCGAAAAGTAGCATCATCTATAGATCAGAGCAGCCATGACGATATATAAACTGTGTCTTCCGAAACCAGTTATCAGTCGTCGCTCAGAATTTTTGGAATAGTTTAAGCACGCAGTAGCTAGAACCATTTCGCTAAATGTGTTAATAGCATTCGTAGGAATCTTTTCATGAGGATTTTCTGGTAATAGAAATTAGTGCTTAAATGTTAAAGTGTTAAAGCTTTTACCATTATAATTCACTTAGAGTTCTAGCTGTTAAAGCCAGTGAAATAATAACGCGTAGCTTTTTATACCAGAGGTTCAGTTTTAATGTTAGTTTTACCACCCGCTTTTAGTTGACTGAATATATGCTAGGCGCGACTGATAGTGGCAGAATAGAATTCACGTTATATTTCATTTTGTGTATTTATAGTAAGTGACTATTATTTAATACCAAGCGATGACCAACAGAAGCCGACAATGTTATAGTTATTAACGACAGGCGATATTTATGTAAGTACGCGTATGGATAATTGAATAATAATTGACATTGTACGCTGATCGTTGACCGGGAGCAGGAGGGGTAGAGCTGCATAACTCAGCCAAACCTGCATTCGCTAAGCGACGCGCGATAAGATAGGCTAAAGTCACCGGGTGCCTTTTAACTTTAATCAGTACTGACGGAGTGGATAAGATATCGGCTCGTCTTCGTCCGTGTGCATATATGTAGCTATATAGGATAGTAGCTTTTTTCCATAAATGTTCTTTATTCCACGCAGTCCTGATCACAAGAGCGGCCAGCGGTCTTTTTCTGTCCTTTTTTTCATCATTTACTGAATGGTTAATGTTGTCTTTTTCTTGGCTTGTGCATCCCCAAGTTCATTTGTGAACAGGATTGGCCAAAGAGACAAAGAAACATTTTAAATTATAAGTTTAACTGGACTTACAAAACCCAGAAATATTTTGTTCAATTGTATCAGCCTACTGGGATGTGAAACCAATAACATTACGCCAGACTTTTGACAGTCGTATCTAAGTGATTTTTTAATCCAGAAGAGTTACGCTGTTTCAGAATCGGCACTCACCATACAGCCAGCCGATAGGATTACCATCATTTATCAATTGTAACAGTTTTTTAGCAACCAGACGTTTCCCAATACTGGAAGTATTTTCCTCTGTTTACTGTGAACCCCAAGATCTCGGTTTTTCTACACTAACTGTTCGAGGTGACATTTGTTCATTCAGAAATAAACCACCAAATTTGGCGTCCCCTCATTAATCGTATTTGTTAGAGGATGGACTGGGGCCAATTTCGGAAATACACCCGACAGTTTCTATATTAAGGAACCATTGTAATTCCAAGGAATATCACCAAGATTAGGTAAGCGTGGTTTAGTGGCCACTGTATGTCAGAGAGAGAACGAATATTTTTCTTTGTTACAGGATCATATTAACCTGGATTTTGCTTAAAAATTGTTTACTTTACTGGGTAGCATTTAGTTGGAACAGGTTTCTTTACTGTCTATTCTGTAACATAGTGCTAACCTTTGACCTTTGGATTATTAACTTTTTGGGTTCTTTTCTCAAGAGATTGAGGGCACATTTATTCAGTTATTTCCTATGTATGTAAATCTAATTTTATTTGATCTTTCTTTAGATATTTGGTGTTTTCAAGTTTAATGATAATAACCAACAAAAGAAACTTAACTTTGTGTGTTGGTCAGACCCATACCCAATTAACCGTAGTTTTTCACGTTTGTGTGTCTTGTAGTTACATATATGTGTGTGTGTGTAGTTAAACTTACATTTACATATACGAGGAGGGAAAGATTGTCTTGTACTAAATTATAGTCGTATAGATAGGCATGACTAGAGAAACTTACTCATTCCAGAGACACATCTTCTCCTTAAACTATTCACCCGTGAAATCTATTTCTCTCACCTTTGTTTCTCGCGTACTTATCACCATCCACTCTACTCAGACGGGACCATAAATAACTTCTAAAACCTCTCGGTACGATAATGGACTGTGTAGATTACTCACCATATTGGTAACACGTATCATATCACATCATCATCATTTTGCTTTACACAAGTTCATTCGTCTATTTAATTAAGTACAATACTAATATCTCATGTGTGTGTTTTGTGTGAATCGTCCTGTACCATCATCACATTCTAATCACAACTAACCCTATCTGTGTAGATATTTAATTAATAAACCCACTAATCGTTTGATCATTATCTAGTTTGTTAACGTATCACTCGTGCTGTTGGTTTTAAATATTTACATATAGGTAAATCTTTACACTCAGGTGAGGTTGGGGCTTTTTCTGTTACAGGATCAAAGGGCAGAAGCTAAGGTCGTGGAGAAAAAGAACTCTTTCCATAATCCACCAGAAAACACTGTCCAGTGGAAAGCATTCGCATTCTCTTCTTCTTGTCCTTATCTTGGATAGGTCTCTATCCTTTCTTAACGAGCCAATTTCTGGAGACCTTCTACTTCTACGAAAAAATTACGCACCCTAGTGCGTCCTTTAAGAATTTAGGGGTCAACCCAACCGGAGTGCAATGGAAGGGTCTCAACCTGGGAGTACTTTTTTTGGGTATCAGTTATCTCATTAAAAACAAGTTTATCACATTCTGTGGAAATTTACAAATTTACAAAGACATGTGCTTTGAAAAATTGGCAATAATAGGTAACAAATACACGTATAAAACCACTCCTTCACATACACATTTATACTTGCACCCATATGTTATACTTTTTCAATTTCTCTTGATGAAAATGCATTATTAAAGCTATCGAATAATGTTAAAGTCATTAGGATTATTTTCAGTGTGTAGAATTTTTTGTTTGTTTTTTTAAATAATGTCCCCATCACATACACATACACACTGTTGAGGATTGTTGCATGTAAATTAATATGAAACAAATATAAAGGTATGTTATATAATATATAAAAAAGAGATGTTATATAAATTACTTGGTAAAGTCTGGGAAAAAGAAGAGATACCAGCAGAATGGAAGGAAGGATATCTGGTTAAGTTGCCTAAGAAGGGAAATCTACAAGAGTGCACAAATTATAGAGGAATAATGTTACTATCAGTGCCAGGAAAGGTATTGAACAGGATTATCCTTGAGAGATTAAAGGAGTCCATAGACAAGAAATTGAGAGATGAACAAGCAGGTTTTCGACAAAACAGATCATGTACAGACCAGATAGCCACTTTGAGAATAATAGTTGAACAAAGTCTGGAATGGAATTCACCACTATACATCGGATTTGTGGACTACGAAAAAGCATTTGACAGTGTGGACAGAGAATCACTTTGGAAATTGATGAGGCATTATGGAGTTCCCCTGAAGATCATTAATTTAATAAAGAAAACCTATGAAGACATGACGTGCAGAGTTCTTCATGAAGGACAGCTTACAGAACCATTTGGGATCAGAACAGGAGTGCGACAGGGATGCCTCTTGTCTCCATTTCTTTTCTTGCTGGCAATAGATTGGGTTATGAGATCATCGACAACACACAACAGAAATGGAATCCAGTGGACTCTGACTAAGCAGTTGGATGATCTGGATTTTGCTGATGATTTGGCTCTCCTGTCCCATAACCGTAATCAGATGCAGGACAAATTGGAAACACTCGATGAGAGGTCACAGCAATTGGGTCTGAAAATACACAGGGAAAAGACAAAAATAATGCGAATAAATGCAGGTAATGAAAACAGGGTTGAACTTGAAGAAACACCAATACAAGATGTAGAATCATACACATATCTTGGCAGTAATATAGATAAAGTTGGAGGGACAGACAGCGATATCAAAATAAGAATACAAAAGGCAAGAGGAGCTTTCATTGCATTGGGAAATATATGGAGATCAAGAGAAATAGGATCCAACACGAAAATAAGAATCTTCAACTCAAATGTGAAGTCAGTCCTATTGTATGGCTCAGAGACATGGAGAACAACAAAGACAACAACCAAAAAGCTACAGACTTTCATAAATGGGTGCTTGCGTAGAATAGAGGGATTAAAATGGTATGACAAGGTTACCAATGTGGAACTGATGACAAGAACTGGACAAGTGCCAGTGGAACAAGAGATGAGAAGAAGACGATGGCGATGGATAGGACACACACTGAGGAAGCCTGTTGATAGCATTACAAGGCAGTCCTTGTTCTGGAACCCCCAGGGCAAGAGAGGCAGAGGAAGACCAAGAAGTACATGGAGAAGAGAGTTGGAAACAGAGGTGAAATGATGAGGAGAACATGGAAAGAACTTGAGATGATGGCACGTGACAGGAGGACTTGGCATGTGTTTGTTGAAGGCCTATGCTCCTTTGGGAGTGGAGGGTTATGAATGAATAAAGGTATGTTATAAGGCACTCGTATGTGTTATGTGTTATAAATGTTTATACAATACCAAACCTACCCTCTGTCCTGTTCTTACTGTTCTAAGTCTACTATCATACTGGACACAGTATTAAGGTCTTTGTCTTGTTGGACTGACCAATACTGATATATAGGGGAACAACAGAAGTGATTGCGTCATTAATAGGCTGAACTGCCCATGGTAAACTTCCGGTGTTATGTATAGAGGTTCGCACTAATGACCTGTCATTGAAACATCCTTTTTGGGATGCGTAGATGGCAGGGAGGACAGTGTGATTCGCTTGCATAGCTAGGCGGTGTTGTCGCACGGAAGGTCCAGGGTTCAAATCCTGGGTAAGCCACTCATATCTGTTGTTTTTCTGTTGTCTAGTGTTCTACTTCTTTATTTCCTACGAGTGCCTTATAACAGACCTTTATATTTGTTTCATATTAATTTACTGTTTACAGGCCTCGTGGTTTCCCTTCCTTATGTGTTATAAATGTTTATACAACACCAAACCTACCCTCTGTCCTGTTCTTACTGTTCTAAGTCTACTATCACACTGGACACAGTATTAAGGTCTTTGTCTTGTTGGACTGACCAATACTGATATATAGGGGAACAACAGAAGTGATTGCGTCATTAATAGGCTGAACTGCCCATGGTAAACTTCCGGTGTTATGTATAGAGGTTCGCACTAATGACCTGTCATTGAAACATCCTTTTTGGGATGCGTAGATGGCAGGGAGGACAGTGTGATTCGCTTGCATAGCTAGGCGGTGTTGTCGCACGGAAGGTCCTGGGTTCAAATCCTGGGTAAGCCACTCATGTCTGTGGTTTTTCTGTTGTCTAGTGTTCTACTTCTTTATTTCTTTCGAGTGCCTTATAACATATCTTTATATTTGTTTCATATTAATTTACTGTTTACAGGCCTCGTGGTTTCCCTTCCTTATGTGTTATAAATGTTTATACAACACCAAACCTACCCTCTGTCCTGTTCTTACTGTTCTAAGTCTACTATCACACTGGACACAGTATTAAGGTCTTTGTCTTGTTGGACTGACCAATACTGATATATAGGGGAACAACAGAAGTGATTGCGTCATTAATAGGCTGAACTGCCCATGGTAAACTTCCGGTGTTATGTATAGAGGTTCGCACTAATGACCTGTCATTGAAACATCCTTTTTGGGATGCGTAGATGGCAGGGAGGACAGTGTGATTCGCTTGCATAGCTAGGCGGTGTTGTCGCACGGAAGGTCCAGGGTTCAAATCCTGGGTAAGCCACTCATATCTGTTGTTTTTCTGTTGTCTAGTGTTCTACTTCTTTATTTCCTACGAGTGCCTTATAACATACCTTTATATTTGTTTCATATTAATTTACTGTTTACAGGCCTCGTGGTTTCTCTTCCTTATGTGTTATAAATGTTTATACAATACCAAACCTACCCTCTGTCCTGTTCTTACTGTTCTAAGTCTCTATCATACTGGACACAGTATTAAGGTCTTTGTCTTTTTGGACTGACCAATACTGATATATAGGGGAACAACAGAAGTGATTGCGTCATTAATACTCTGAACTGCCCATGGTAAACTTCCGGTGTTATGTATAGAGGTTCGCACTAATGACCTGTCATTGAAACATCCTTTTTGGTATGCGTAGATCGCAGTGAGGACAGTGTGATTCGCTTGCATAGCTAGGCGGTGTTGTCGTACGGAAGGTCCAGGGTTCAAATCCTGGGTAAGCCACTCATGTCTGTTGTTTTTCTGTTGTCTAGTGTTCTACTTGTTTATTTCCTACGAATGCCTTATAACATACCTTTATATTTGTTTCATATTAATTTACTGTTTACAGGCCTCGTGGTTTCCCTTCCTTATGTGTTATAAATGTTTATACAATACCAAACCTACCCTCTGTCCTGTTCTTACTGTTCTAAGTCTACTATCATACTGGACACAGTATTAAGGTCTTTGTCTTTTTGGACTGACTGTAGTGGTTTTTGATGTTATTGTATGGTTGTTATGTTACCTAGTGTACTGGATGAGGTCAGCTGTGAAGGCTCCTGAGATAAAAGTTTATGTGAGTACAGAAGGCCTTTCTGCTACCACTTACGACCTCAAACAGACCTATTCTACTATTATGAATGTTAGCTACGTTAAAAGTCTAGGGTACTGAATGGTGATGTGTAGGTAATAAAATACACAGACACACACATGTAAATTCTAAGTCTAATAATAATAATAAACTCTATGATACACTGAACTAACACTGGCTGTTATAGTTTAAGTTTGAAAATTTTTTAGATTTATTAGTCTTGAACCAATTGTTTCTTTTGGTCAGAACATATGAAATGATATGTATTTATCAATAAAATGCATATATATATATATACATATATATATATATATATATTGCATAATCAAATGAAATTTTTGTACATAGGTCTATTATTACAATGGTTAATATTTATAATATCTAAAATGTCTTGGGGAAAAACTAGCACTGGATGTTTAGTTGGGGTGGCGTCATCATGCCCAATCTATGGTTACAAAGTTCAGTGTCCTGGACATATGGACTGGTGGTAATGTTTATATAACAAGATTTTATTTCCTTACTGATGGTGGGCACAGTTAATGAATCTCCAGCAGGCCAGGTTTGCACTAACTGGCCTGTGATGATGTAGTACAGAATTCTTGTGGCCCACTCCTCTCAGTAGCTGGAGTAAAATGTTAGGCCGCACAGACACCCGCTTTTGTACTTCTACAAATGCATCTGGCACAATCGTAGTGCCAGATCAGAAACTCTGAAACAAAATTTGTGCCATGTGTCAACACTCTGTTTACTGCGCCACTCTTACACACAACACCACAAAACAACATTACACAGATTGGGTCAGATCTCTCTGACAAACTTAGCACATCTCACCCAGTTGTTATCAATTAGTACCAGTTTCCCAAGACTGCATTGCATCCGAAATATGTTCAATAGTTTCCTCTTCCATTCAATAAGGTGGGTGATATGTTCCCACTGATCTCAATTATAGATCCGCCTTCCATAGTCTTAGATAGGTTTTCATATATTATTTGTTTGTCTCTAGGTCCTGGACTGCTGCTGGGGATCTAGAGCAAGCACTCACTTGTCGTAATCATTTTTCATGATATGGCAGTATCAATCACTCAAAATATTAAAATAAACAAGATAAATGCTTTTTCCCTTACCACAATTCAGAATTGAGAACACAGTTACTTAGTACTAGCAAAACTCAGCTGAGCTGCTGGCTAGATTAGGGCGTCATACTTACTTACTTACTTAGTCGTTCCCCTTCTACCGTGAGGTGTAGAGGTTTGGAAGAGAGAGCGCCAGACTATCCTATCGGCTGTCTTCCTCCTGGCTTGGTTCCATTCTAGTCCTCGATCCTTCAAAGATTGTCTAATGTTGTCCTCCCAGCGGACTCTGGGTCGTCCTCGGGGTCTGGATCCTTGGCTCTTTGTTTCCCATGCTTGTCGTGGTATCCGATCTTCTCCCATTCTGCAGACATGGCCAAACCATCTTAATTGGGACTGTTCTACTTGGGTCTGCAGGGGGTAGGATTTAAGGCCTTGACGTATCATCTGGTTGCGTACCATGTCTCTTCTTGTTACTTCAACCACCTTCCTCAGATATCTCATTTCTGAGGTTTGGATCTGGCTTTTATGGGATGTAGTCATTGCCCATGACTCGCATCCATATGTTAAGACTGGGACATAGGTGGAGCGGTATACAGCCATCTTTGTTTTCTTACCAACCTCTCTCTTGCTGAGGAATCCTCGATTTATGGCCTGAAAAAGTCTCCCAGCTGCTGCTTTTCGAGTGGCCAACTCTTCTTTGATGCCTCCCTTTCGGTCTATAATAGCTCCGAGGTATTTAAAGTGGTCGACCTGCTCCAGGACCTGTTCTCCCAGCTTAATCTGATGTCTTCTTTCTTCTCGTGATATCACCATGGATTTTGTTTTAGAGCTGCTTATGACCATCCCTCTCTTCTCCAGCTCTTCCTTCCAGACTTGCAGGTTGGATTGGAGATGTGCCTCTGATTTAGCAATCAGGGCAACATCATCAGCAAATGCCAGCTCTGAAATATAGACCTGTCTCATCTTCCAGTACCCCACTGAATACTTTCTTGTTCTCTCCTTACATGCCTTGATGACATCGTCCATAAGGAGTATGAAGAGGTAAGGTGATAGGATATCACCTTGTCTTACACCACTGGTGGTCCTGAACTCTTCTGACTTATGGTTTGCTGTCCTCACATAATTTCTGCAAGACTTGTAGAAGCTCTGTATAGCATGAATCAGAGGTGCTGGAATATTCTTCCTTGCCAAACAGTCCCAAAGTTTGCTCCAAGGGACCCTGTCAAACGACTTTTCCAGATCTATGAAACAAAGATGGATCTCACTCTTATACTCAAGGGCCTTTTCACTCAGCTGTCTGAGTGTGAAGATTAGGTCTTGAGTACTTCGGTTTGCTCGGAATCCGCACTGGACCTCATCCAATTGTGGCTCAGCTAGGCGTCGGAGTCTCTGCTCTAGGATTCTAGAGTAGATTTTTCCAGGGACACTGAGAAGGGATATGCCTCTATGGTTTCCACACTGTCGATTGTCACCCTTTTTGAAAATTGGTGTTATGATGGCGATCTCCCAATGGATTAGGGCGTCCCACTGATTTTTATTTAATAATTCCGGGAAATCACCTCTAGCAGTAACGTACTGTGTCAATGGACAGTCTTCTTTAAAATGGCACAAACGTGCGTCTCTCATTCAATAATATAAATACTTCTGTCCAATCAACGGACTTCCCCTCTAACTTTTTCAAATATTCAAACTAAAAGTCAAATTTCAGTCCAGTCTCAGTCTAGTATGTAGTATTTTTTCCCAAAATTACACTTGTTTTTTTGGACTAACTACATGAAAAAACCTCACAAACCTGCCCCACTAGGTTATTTTCAGCTTCTATCCTCCGACTTTGCCCCTTAGTTCATTGCAGTTTGATGTTTGCATTTTTAGGCTCAAGGACGCCAAAAATGTAACTTTAGTGAAAATATGCACAAAAAACTGTTCGCTAGTCTGATTTGAACAATACAGTCTTTCGTCAATATCTTCCGTGTTATCTGTCCGTCTGTGTAATTAAAAGTATATTATTTGTCAGCTTAAGATGGGCTATCAAACTAGCTAGGTTTTATTTTCACAAACTTATTATTAAAGAAAAACCTACTTTTCTCAAGGTTAGTTTTTGAAATTAGTTTTTTTTTTTTTTTGAACATTCGCCCATGGCGTTTGCCGCTGTATTCAAACAAAACAACTGATTACCGTAAAACGTCCAAGATACGACTGTTTCTAACAAGAGCTAAGGTCGTTTTTCTACCAATTCCTTACATTGTGTCAACTAGTGTCGTGATTTTTTCCTTTAAACTACAAATTGCGTCTTTTTGCCTTTTAGATTCAAACACGTGTTCAGACCGTCATAATTTTTTTTTCTTTTATCTCCGTTTCCCTCCCGTCTAAAAGGGTAAACCGTTTAGTCTGCATGTTCCAACTAGTTAGTTTCAATGGCGGTAAAAAGCGCTGGCGTAGGTGAAGAAGCCTCGGCATAACTTGCATATATTTTTATCCCTACGTGTTATTTTACCCGTTACCTTTATAATTGGAGACATTTTAACGTTGTATCACTGTATTTTTCACCACACTAACCAATACTGATATATAGGGGAACAACAGAAGTGATTGCGTCATTAATAGGCTGAACTGCCCATGGTAAACTTCCGGTGTTATGTATAGAGGTTCGCACTAATGACCTGTCATTGAAACATCCTTTTTGGGATGCGTAGATGGCAGGGAGGACAGTGTGATTAGCTTGCATAGCTAGGCGGTGTTGTCGCACGGAAGGTCCAGGGTTCAAATTCCTGGGTAAGCCACTCATGTCTGTTGTTTTTCTGTTGTCTAGTGTTCTACTTCTTTATTTCCTACGAGTGCCTTATAACATACCTTTATATTTGTTTCATATTAATTTACTGTTTACAGGCCTCGTGGTTTCCCTTCCTTAAGGATTGTTGCATGGTTTGCGAGCATTTTGGTTTTAACTTGATTCAGATGGTCGCACCCTGTAACACCTCCACTAAATAGAATAATAAGGTTTACGTAAAACGTTGTACGACGCGTTAGGTTAGTAACCATAGAGTCTTTGTGTAGCCTTCGGGCATATAACAGTGTTTTTGGATTGTGTGGTAGAACTACTAAGGATTATGTATAACCGTTAATATAGTGCTTTCAAAGCTTATGAAATAATAATGTGTTTAAGGACCAGTGAGTCCAGAATTATGTAAGGCGGTAGTATTTAAACGCAATAATTCTTATACGCGATATTCGTGAAATACGAACGCGGAGATAATGTATAACGGCTGTTAGAGCCTGGCTGGTAATGCCAAAACTGAGTTGATAATATAGACAGAGTTTTGATATGTATATTAGGCAGTGACGCTAATGGAACTGGTAGCAGAAATATTAATACTGAGTAACTATAATAATTATGCCAAGCAGTTGGCTAAAAGATAACGAACGTTAATTAAGACCGTAAAGTAACAGACGTGCAATGTATGATAAACTGTAGACTCTGAACTGTGATGTATTAAGTTTCCTTTAATGTGAAATATATTATTGTCGATGATTCATGATGAAAAGATGGATAATTATTAAACCATTGTAAGTCGTCAAAACGAGACTTATTCTGTGAAGGCGTTCAAATGTTCCAGTTCTGACTGTTGTATGAATATTGAACGTTGACCTTCAAACGTATTAGTTAGAAGAATACATACTCTGTCAAACCAGTAAGAGATGGAATGAAATAATACAAAACTGACAGATAAACACATGAGAAGTTTATTGAATGAACATTTATATTCAAACATCTAAGAAAATTATAAAACGAATCCAGTGTTGCGGCATAAAACGATACTTGTGGAAGACAGAACAGATGAAGAAACATTGCATGAAACGAAATACAATATTAGCCCACTCAAGCAAAGAAAGGTCCGCAACACTGTGATGAATTTACCGTGATACAACGTTAAAATATCTCCAATTATAAAGATAAAATGTAGGGATAAAAATAATGCGTAAGATACTAGGAGACATGCTCGCCCATGCCCGCATTTCCTACCGCCATTCAAACTAACTAGTTAGACGTGCAGACGAAACGGTTTACCCTTTGTAGACGGGAGGATAACGGAGATATAAAAAAGGAAAAAATATGACTGAACACGTGTTTGAATCTAGAAAGGCTAAAAGACGCAATTGGTAGTAAAAGAAAAAAAATTCACGTCACTAGTGGACACAATGTAAGGAAATGGACAGAAAAGACCTTGGCTCTTATTCGAAACAGTCATTTCTTGGACGTTTTACGATACTTGGTCGTTTTATTTGAATTCATCGGCAAACGCCGTGGAGAAGGTTCGCGAACAAATTAAAAAAAACTAAACTTGAGAAAAAATATGTTTTTTCTTAATAATAGAGTTACGAATATAAAACCTAGCTAGTTTGATAGCCCATCTTAAGCAGAGAACTAATATACTTTCAATTATACAGACGGATAGATAACAAGGAAGATATTGACAAAAGACTGTGTTGTTCATATCAGACTAGCGACTGTATTATTCATACTTTCACTAAAGTTTCAAATTTTCGTCCTTGAGACACGAAAATGCAAAAATCAAGCTGTAATGGACGAGAGGGGGACGGTTGGAGAATTGTGGCTAAAAATAACTTAGGAGGCTGATTTGTGTAGGAGTTTTGCGTGTAGTTGGTCCAAGAAACAAGTGTGTTTTGTGAAAAACCAAGTAGAGACAGACGGACCAACAGACAATAATACATACTTGACTGAGATCTGACTGAAATTTGACTTTTGGTAGTAGATTTGAAAAAGTTAGAGGGGAAGTCTGTGATTGGACAAATGTATTCATAATAGCGTGATAGAGACGCGCGTATTTCCAGTGGTGTTTTTCCCAGAAGATATTATATACATTTTAGTGGGACGCCATACTATAGCCAGCAGCTCAGCTGAGTTTTGCTAGTAATAACTGTGTTCTCAATTCTGAATTCTGGTAAGAATGAAAGCCTTTATCTTGTATATTTTAATATTTCGAATGATTGATACTGCCATATCATATAAAATGATTACGACAAGTAAGTGCTCGCTCTAGGTCCCCAGCCCAAGTTCAGGGTCTAGAGACAAACAAAAAATATATGGACGCCTAACTAAGACTATGGAAGGCGGATCTATTATTGAGATCAGTGGGAACATATCACCTATCTTATTGAATAAAAGGAAACTATTGAACATATCTCAGATGCAATGCAGTCTTGGGGAATTGGTACTATATGAAAACAACTGGGTAAGATGTGCTATGTTGGTCAGAAAGATCTGACCCATTCTGTGTAATGTTGATGTGTTGTGCTGTGTGTAAGAGTGGTGCAGTGGATAGAGTACTGACACATAGCACAAATTTTGTTTCAGAATTGTGAGTTTCTGTTGTGGCACTAAGGTAGTGCCACATACTTAATCAAGAATACACAAGCAGATGTGTGTGCCGCCTAACATTTGTGTCGGTGCAGCCTAGCATTGTATTTCAGCTACCGAGAGGAGTGGGCCACTGGAATCCAGTATCAGATCTTCACAGACAAGATGAGTGAATAAGTGGCCTGCTGAAGATTCACCAGAACTCTTAACTATTTATAAATATTTCCCCATCACAAATATACTGAATTCTTGGGAAATATAACATTTACTACAGTCTATAAGTCAATGGACAAAGCTTGTTGTAGTCACAGAGTGGGTGTGATGACACCACCCCAACAGCACGTCCAGTAATAGTTCTCCCAGAGACATTATAAATATTATTAATATTAACCAGTCTTATAAAATACCTATGTACACAAATTCCATTTTAGTATGCCATATATTTATGCATTCCATTTATAACTCCATAACATTTCATACGTTCTGACCAAAATAAAACATTGGTTCAGAACAAATAAATTTAGAAAAAATTGTTAAAATCAAAACTAAAACAGTCTGAGTTAGTTCAGTGTGTTATAGATTTTATTAATATTATTAGACTTATTAATTACATGTGTGTGTTTGTATATTCTATTACAACACATTACATTTCAGTACCCTAGACTTTTTAACGTAGCTACATTCATAATAGTAAAAGAGATCTGTTTGAGGTCGTAGTGGTAGTAAGAAGGGCCTTCTGTAATTCACATAAACATTTATCTCAGGAGCCTTCACAGCTGACCTCATACATTACACTAGGTAACATAACAACCATACAATACCATCAAAAACCACTACAAACACACACACACACATACACACACACGCCTACAACACGTTTTTCTACTGCTACTTTTTACGACTTTCAGCGTTGGCGTTAGTATTTCAGTGGTTTTCCTGGTTTAGTTTGTTTGAAGTTAACGACGACAACGGATCTCGGGACTTCCAGTCCCATAAAGAACCGTTGCTCGTAAATCTACAGGGTGTTAAACATCTCCTAGTTTTAGAATCTAGCGCGAAATGCCAAGGCCAGGACACATTTACAGAGTAAATTTAGTGAATGTAACGTATTCTTCTTATTTCTTTTTATTATGTTTTTTACTCGCATGAGCTGCATTTTTTAACTCGCATGAATTGCAAGCTAAGTAGAGGCGTATCGTGAACAACTCTACGTAGCTGAGTATTAATGAAACATTCCTTCCGTAACGAGTGTGATAGGTAGTGCTTGTGTCAGGAATCCGGTTTAGAAAATTTGCATGCAGAAAGCAATGCACTTGTAAATGTAACGTAAAGGGAGAAAAATCTACGACTTATACGGTTTGTATGCAAAGGGTGTTAACCCATAATAAGGGTCAACGGTAGAGTTTTTACGTCCCTTGAGATACTTGAGAATGTTTGGAGTTTTTTCGTTACTGCTCAGCCTCCTGATGTTGTACCGTAACAGTTTATAAACTAAAACCTTTCCACAGAAATGTCCAATACGATGAAGAAAACCGCATCAAAATCGGTTCAGCCGTTCTTGAGTTATTAGGTAACAGACAGACAGACATTGCCTTTTATATATATAAGGGGCGACAAGCGGTGTATACTATAAGGGGTGTCAGTATCAAAAGTCCAGTGGGGAACGCGCAGTGGCGACTCGTTGACTTCGCGCTGGTGTCTCAGTGTGTGCGACGGAACGAACGGAATAATTTGTCTTCTCTTTGTTACTTTCACAATTGCCTCCACGGCTGGCGGAGTTGTGGAATTTAAAGTTGCTACCATAAGTGAAATGGGTTCATTTTTTTTGCAAGACAACAGGAAGCTGAGACGCTTGGGAGTCATGACCCAAGTGGGCCCGCCCCCTTAGAGTGTAAAGGAGTATATAGGGCCGAAACACTTGTCGGACGGGGGGACTTTTTCTGATGATCAGATTGCTTCCTGTTGTATCGCTCTGTAAAGAGTTTCCTATCATAGTTACATGGTCAAACCAGTGACAATCGGGAAAAGACCGATTGACTTCTGGAAAGACAGATGACACTGGGAAAGACTAGAAACCGGCTGACCGGGTTAGCACCCCGTAAGCTGTATTCAATTGCTATAGAACCCAAAAACGATAGATGCCCCCAGGATTCACCGAAAGGGGGGGAGAATGATGAATCCACAGGCGCCTCATTGGAATCGACCAGACCCGTTACACAGACTTCGAGCTCTGAACAACGGCTGGAGTTTCGATGTGCCTGTGGTAGGGAATTCTCTACTCAGAGAGGAATGAAAATCCACAGAACGAAAAAGGGGTGTGGGAGGTCATCAGGGGGAGATCAACAGCGCTCTGTCTCGACGGATAAGACGTTAGAAGAACGCAGCCAGGAGTCAATCCACAGTGCTGAGTACATTCAAGTTGATCTGCCTGATGATGATCTCACACACTTCTTGGACGGGAAGAGAGATGCAATCAAGTTTCCACCCGCCAGTGCAAAAGGGCTTTGGGAACAGCTGGACGAAGCCTTGGCGAAAGAGTTGGATAACAACCTGAAGCAGATAACTTTGGAAAAGAAGCTGGAAATCTTCGGCGACATAATATATCTGCACTGTCGCAAAGTGTTCGGAGTGAGGGAGGCAAGGGAAAGTAACCCACCACGAAAAAGCAGAAGACAAATTAAAATAGAAGAAATCAGAAAACAGAAGAAGCATGCCCGAAAACTGTTCAAAAACGCAGTTGCCGCAGAGAAGGAAGGGTTACGACAGGTTTGGGAGCACCTGAAAGGCCAACATAATGCCCTTTGTAGAGCAGAAAGGTTGTGCAGGAAGAAAAGGAAGACTCGAATGGATAGGGAAAGATTCTTCAGGGAGCCCTTCAAGTTTGCCAAAGAACTGTTTGAGCAGCCACGGTCGGGTACGCTAAACATCAGGAAAGAAGACCTGGAAGAACACCTTGGAATGACATATTCAGATGGTCGCAAAGATGAGCCGCTCAGCAGCATGGCAGGCCTTAAATGGCCGAGTAAGCCAGGAGCTGAATTTAACACCAAGCCCCCAACGGTGCAAGAGGTAGAAAGCATTGTCCGGAAAGCTCGATGCAAGTCAGCTCCAGGTCCTAATGGTGTTCCATATGTGGTGTATAAGAGATGCCTTGAGGTGCTCAAACGACTGCTTCGTTTACTGAAGAGTGCGTGGAAAACCCAGCTTGTAAGCAAGGAATGGAGAAAGGCGAACGGAGTCTACATCCCGAAGGAGCAAAATTCCACAGACATCAGTCAGTTCAGGCCAATCTCACTACTCAATGTGGAAGGGAAGATATTCTTCTCAGTGATGGCGGAAAGACTCACTACATACCTCCTGGCAAATGGGTACATTGACACTACCATTCAGAAAGGAGGTATCCCAGGTACACCAGGATGTCTAGAGCATGCCACAATGATATGGGAAGCAATCCAAAAGGCAAAGTCTGACAGAACAAACCTCCATGTAATCTGGTTGGATTTAGCGAATGCTTATGGATCCGTTCCACACCAGATGTTGTGGCAGGCCCTAGAAATGTATCATGTTCCACAAGAGATTGCAGCAATGCTGAAGCTGTATTTCGCAGGGTTTGCTGTCAGATTTTCAACCAGAGAGTACACAACGAAGTGGATTGGCCTTGAAGTTGGAATTGCGATGGGATGTACCATCTCTCCGATACTATTCGTGATGGCTATGCAGGTAATCCTCAATGCGGCTGAAGGAATGGCTATAGGTCCAAAGCTCGGTGGAATGTGTCTCATGCCACCGCTCAAAGCATTCATGGATGACACAACAATTCTGACATCAGATGAACATCAGGCCCGGAGGATGTTAGCACGCCTGGATGAACTAGTCAGCTGGTGCAGAATGAGCTTCAAACCCAAGAAGTCGAGAAGCCTATCAGTCAGGAAAGGGAAGATAGCAGAGGTCATATTCACGGTTTCCAACCAAAGAATCCCTACTGTCATTGAGGAACCTGTTAAAAGTCTTGGCAGGGTGTACGATGCCTCATTAAAAGACTCAAAGGCAGTGCAACAGACAATAGAAATGGCAGACAGAGGGCTACAGATCATAGACCAAAGCAGACTCCTGGGGAAGTTCAAACTGTGGTGCCTCCAGTTCATGTTGATACCAAAGTTGCTGTGGCCACTGCTTATATATGAAATAAGCACAAGTACAGTGGAAGCCATAGAGCAGAAGGTCAACAAGTTCATGAGAAAATGGCTAGGAGTACCACCAGGTCTGTCAGATGTAGCACTGTACTGCAAAAAGTCAAAACTTCTGCTTCCTTTCAAGTCAGTTGTTGAAGAGTACAAAGTTGGAAAGGCAAGGCTTGCAATGATGCTACGCGAGTCAGCTGATGACGTGGTTAAGTCCATTCAGCCCACACTGAAAACGGGAAGGAAGTGGAAAGTGGAAGAAGCTGTTGATGCTGCCCAAGAGTCACTCAAACTGAGGGAGGTAATCGGATACACACAAACGAATAGACGGGGATTTGGTCATGGAGACATCCGCTGGTGGTCCAAGGCATCAAGCAGGGAGCGCAGAGACATGGTAGTTCAGGAGATACGAGAAGCTGAGAATGATAAGAGGTTGCAAAAAGCAGTGCAGCAGGTCCAACAATGCCAATGGACTACATGGGAAGGAGCCCTGCAGAGGTCCTTGACATGGAATGATATATGGCATATGGCACCTCTTAGGCTCAGCTTCGTTGTCAGATCACTGTATGACCTGCTGCCATCGGCCACCAACCTTGTGAAATGGGGAAAGTCGGATGATGAGCAGTGCCCCCTGTGCCAGGGGAGGCAGACACTTGAACACGTGCTCTCAGCGTGTAAGGTGTCATTAGGGCAAGGGCGATACACTTGGCGCCATAACAAAGTGCTAAATGAGCTTGCTGCGACAATAGATCTGGCAAGAATGAAGGCAAATAGCAAAGTCCGGCCAGACACCGCAAACACATACTTTCTGAGGGCAGGAAAGTCAGCACACCCCAAACCGAATAAACCTGGTAGCAGTTTACCATCTCTTCTTGATTGTGCAAATGATTGGGAGATGGCGGTAGACCTACCTGGACGAGGGGCATATCCAGAGAGTATCCGAAAATCGCGGAGACGGCCGGATATAGTGCTTCATTCTGCAGCAACGCTTCAGGTCATACTGATTGAACTGACCGTGCCATTTGAATCCAGATTAGATGAGCAACATTCGTTCAAAGCGGCCAAGTATAGTGATCTGGCCGCGGATCTGAGACACGATGGGTTCACTGCAAGGGTCATGGCTGTTGAAGTGGGTGCAAGAGGGCTTGTGGCTGCATCAGTGTATGATCTATTGAAACTGTTGGGGCTGAGGGGACAGTCGAGAACAAGGGCCCTGAAGAGGCTTAGTGAAACTGCCGAAAAGGCATCAGGCTGGCTGTGGAACAACCGCAATGGGGAATGGAGATCGTAACAATAAACGCTGCGGTACAGAAAACACCAGGAATTTTTCTAAGTCCACAATACGCTGAGGTTTGTGGTGGACTAGTGAACGGGCTGCGACTCAGGGGCGACAAGCGGTGTATACTATAAGGGGTGTCAGTATCAAAAGTCCAGTGGGGAACGCGCAGTGGCGACTCGTTGACTTCGCGCTGGTGTCTCAGTGTGTGCGACGGAACGAACGGAATAATTTGTCTTCTCTTTGTTACTTTCACAATTGCCTCCACGGCTGGCGGAGTTGTGGAATTTAAAGTTGCTACCATAAGTGAAATGGGTTCATTTTTGATGCAAGACAACAGGAAGCTGAGACGCTTGGGAGTCATGACCCAAGTGGGCCCGCCCCCCTTAGAGTGTAAAGGAGTATATAGGGCCTAAACACTTGTCGGACGGGGGGACTTTTTCTGATGATCAGATTGCTTCCTGTTGTATCGCTCTGTATAGAGTTTCCTATCATATATATATATATATATATATATATATATATATATATATATATATATATATATATATATCTATATATATATTGATATATATATATATATATATATATATATATATCTATATATATATATATATATATATATATATATATATATATATTAATTGTTGTCATAGCCAGGAGTGGAATTGAGGACGAGCTCTCAATATCTGACCAAATGCTCTTAAGACGTGCGTAACACAAAGCCTCTGACAACAAAAGTCCAACTCCTGGCCTTCTCGTGGCAGCACCGTTTAATACTAACAGGAGAAGGGGCGAAAGGCGAGTGTCTGGCGCCTTAAAACCAGATTGCTCCAGGTACATTTTTGTATGTACCTGCAAGGATACTTGGAGAGGAGACGGGCACCGCCAAGCAAACCTCTTGCTCACTGAAATGCTATGATGGAAAGTCAACTCAGTAATAATATGCCGGATCGGCCGAGGCCCGGATTAACAACGACCGCGCTCTCATTGCCCCTTGAGAGTGATAAGTCAGTGAATGGGGTACAAACACCTGTCTTGAAACTTCCTAGAGAAAGTTTTGTTGTTGGAACTTGGAATGTACGCACGCTATATGCGTGTGGAAAAATCAGAGAACAAACACATGAACTTGTTAGATACTCGTGGGACATCCTGGGCCTAGCAGAAGTCAGATGGACAGGATTAGGAGAAACAATAACGGATGATGGTCACAAAATTTGGTTGAGTGGAGATGAGTCCAAACATCAGCATGGAGTAGGTTTTATTGTACATAAAGATAGATTGAACTCTGTCATCAGCTGCACCCCAATAAATAGCAGGCTTATCACCATACGTATTGCAGCACATCCAAAGAACATCTCCATCATACAGGTATATGCCCCCACTACTGACTATGAGGATGAGGCAATTGATACATTTTATGAAAATCTGGATGAGACAATTAAGAAAATTCCAAAGAAAGATCTTCTCATCGTGTTAGGTGATTGGAATGCTAAAATAGGGCCAGATGCATACGATCAGTGGGCTGGCACAGTGGGGAAATTTGGGACTGGAGAAACCAACGATCGAGGACTAAGGTTACTAGAATTTGCCAGCAACTATAAACTAACCCTTGCAAATACACTATTTCCCCATACGTTATCAAGAAGAACAACGTGGCATGCCCCGAAAACTGAGATACATGGCCAAATTGATTTTATTCTTGTATCCAAAAGATTCAAGTCCAGTATTAATAAAGCCAAGACTAGGACTTTTCCTGGCGCCGACATTGGTAGTGATCACGACATGGTATTGATGACGCTCAAGCTTAAACCCAAAAAGAACTATAATCAAAACAGATGTTATCAGTTAAGATTCAATTTAGACAAACTGAAAGATCCAGAAATCGCGGGAATCTTTGAGGCAACTGTTGGAGGAAAATTCGCAGCTCTCAACTTTTTGGAGTATGATATCAACTCAATCACAGAGAACATGAAAGACGTGCTCATTGAATCAGCAACAGAAATACTTGGTAAAAGAAAGAAAATAAACAAACCATGGGTTACAGATGACATTCTGAAGTTATGTGATACACGACGGGAAATGAAAAAGGTTAAGAAAGAGGTTCCTGAAGCAGCATGGCAATACAGTATGGTGAATAAAAATATTAGAAAGAAAATGAAACAGGCCAAAGAAAAATGGGTAGCTGATCAGTGTGAGTCCATTAATACGGGGCTAATAAAAGGTAACAGCAAGGCAGCTTTTGACACATTAAGAAGACTATCAAAACCCCAACAGCCCAGGGTAACTGTCATAGAAGATAGCAATGGGGCTCTGCTCAATGAAAAAACAGCTGTAATGAGAAGGTGGACAGAATATTGTAAAGAATTATATAACTGTAAACTCGACACTGACTATAGCATATTAAACAACATTAAGTGCGAAAACAGGGAACTCGGAAATGCAGCAATATTACGGGAAGAGGTGGAAGAGGCTATATGTTCGCTGAAAGGGTGTGGATAATATCCCAGCAGAGCTCTTGAAATATGGAGGATCAGATATAGTAAAAATCATGACAACAATTTGCCAGAAGATATGGAGTACAAAAAAGTGGCCAAAAGAGTGGACGCAATCATTAGTAATACCGCTTCCAAAGAAAGGAAATCTAAAAATGTGCAAGAACTACAGAACCATTAGCCTTATTAGTCATCCAAGTCAAGTGATGTTAAGGATACTTTTGAACAGAATAAAACAGAAATCAGAAGAAATCTTGTCCGAGGAACAGGCTGGCTTTAGATCAAAAAGAAGTACCTCAGAACAAATCTTCAGTATTAGATTACTGATCGAAAAACATCTCCAGCATCAACACGATTTATACCATAACTTCATCGATTTCACAAAAGCCTTCGATCGAGTCTGGCATGAAGGCTTATGGCAAATAATGAGAAAATTCAATTTTGATACCAACATCATAGATATCATTGAAGCACAATACAAGGATGCAAGCAGTGCTGTTTTTGCAAGCAATGACATTGGAGAATTTTTCAAAACAACTGTAGGAGTTCGCCAGGGATGTATCCTGTCCCCAGTGCTCTTTAATATATATCTAGAACATATTATGCAGGAGGCTCTTTATGATTATAAAACAACCATATCAATTGGAGGCCGACCTCTTTGCAATCTACGTTTTGCTGATGATATCGATCTGATAGCTGGAACAGAATCAGAACTTCAAGACCTTACCTCTAGACTGGAGAAAGTAACAAGAACATATGGGATGGAAATTAATATAGAAAAAAGCAAGATATTGGTGAATAGCCATAAGAAACATGTTCCGACCAACATTACGTTAAATGGGCAAACGTTAGAAGAAGTTAACACCTTTAAATATCTCGGGTCCACTATACGTAGTGATGGGAGATCAAGTAAAGAAATCAAGACAAGACTTGAGATGGCCTCAGCTGCCATGACAGGACTGAATGTGATCTGGAAAAGTAACATCAGTTTTCCCGTGAAGATCAAATTATACAAATCACTTGTATTATCTATTCTCTTATATGGGTGTGAGAGCTGGACACTCACTGCAGATAGGGAGCGAAGGATTCAGGCTTTCGAGCATAAATGTTATAGAAGAATTTTGCGCATTTGCTATAAAGAGCACAAAACAAATGTCTATGTTAGAGAGAAGATAAACACCTATGCAGGCCACCAAGAACCACTTTTGTCAGTAGTGAAACGTCGAAAGCTTGCCTGGTTTGGGCATGTAACTCGTCATGACTCCATTTCGAAAATGATCCTCCAGGGAACAGTCGAAGGTAAACGGAGAAGAGGAAGGCAAAGAAAATCCTGGGATGATAACATCAAAGAATGGGCAGGACACGGTTTTTCCACACTTGTACGCATTGCTGAGGATAGAGAGCAGTGAAGGACCCTGTCTGCTGATGCTTCCACCATGGCACCCCTACGACCCATGACGGGTTACGGGTTGGGATGATGATGATGATATATATATATATATATATATATATATATATATATATATATATAGATATATATATATATATATATATATATATATATATATATATATATATATATATATATATATATATCAGTCATGCGCCGCTTAACGTCCACGATACGTTCTGTGAAATAGGACGTTATGCAATTTGGACGTTGTGCGAACACCATACTTTATACTGTGACTGTGCAGTAACTTCTTTATATTTTAACTAGGTGACTGAGGCAGGCCTAGTTATTACCTCCTCAACTTGTCAGTCTACTTCTTCGTTCTATCTTCCAAGTGAGACTATCTCTCTTACTGGCCCCTTTTTTCTGCCAGAGATTGAAATTCTTGG
This sequence comes from Oreohelix idahoensis, assembly GCA_024509875.1. NCBI lineage: Eukaryota > Metazoa > Mollusca > Gastropoda > Stylommatophora > Oreohelicidae > Oreohelix > Oreohelix idahoensis. Next base: position 151,896 of record JAMPIV010009502.1, on the reverse strand, counting down.
ATGAGATGATTTGGTTCTTTCTATTCCCAGGACTCGTTCTTCTCTCCTAGATGTTATAGCAACTAGATCGTATATTGGCGTACATTGATTTGTTTTTATATTGTGCTGTTATTCCTGTCCTTCCACACCTTTTTAATAATCAACTCAACTTGCGTGAAGTAAATTCAACTATGTACAGGTTTATTTATAAGACACAGATTTCAACAGTACTCAATAGTGCATGTTTCAAAGTAACTCCATCTCACTTCAATGCATCCAGCCATTAATTCAATTTTGTTCCACAAGAGTAATAATTATTGCCTTTTATACAGTCTCTTGCACATATGGATATATGTGGTCTGCCCAAAAATTTATCCTCCTTTCCTATCTCTCTGACTTATCGTTTACCTCTATAAACCTGTCAGCGTTAACGTATGTAAGGGCATCAATCACTATACACGTTTCATACATAATACATCAAATACTGTCAAGTACTGCTAATGTGGCCTCCTCTTACTTACTGTTCATATGAGACAGCGCATAAGTTGTTTCATAGATGTCATAGGTTCATACTCCTCATACTTACTGTTCATATGAGAGAGAGAGCGCATAAGTGGTTCATAGATGTCATAGGTTCATAACCTTTGTTCATTTATTCATGCCAGTGACGATACCTCGTCTTTTGTACACCAGTCTATCTGGCAATCAGCAAATCAAAATGCCATTCTCTTTATAACCTGTCAGCGTTAACTTATATAAGAGCATCAATCACTATATACGTTTCATACATAATACATCAAATTCTGTCAAGTACTGCTGATGTGGCTTCCTCATACTTACTGTTCATATGAGAGAGCGCATAAGTTGTTTCATAGATGTCATAGGTTCATAACCTTTGTTCATTTATTCATGCCAGTGACGATACCTCGTCTTTTGTACACCAGTCTATCTGGCAATCAGCAAATCAAAATGCCATTCTCTTTATACTCTGTGTGGTCGTGCTTGTTTCTAATGCTCTTTCTGGTTGCTCGCCCCTTGAAGTGTGAGCATCATTAACCTCTAGTAATAGTTTGGCTGAAAGTTTACTAAAAGTTCAAATAAATGTCATCTTACCGTATTGAACGAAGTCCAAACACCTATCACAAATTCCTACTACGCACCCCTATGCTAATTCCTATATGTTTAGCACAGATTGTTAACCACAAGCTAAACTATTCTCCAGAATTCCTAACACTAAGGAATCTAAGTCTAGCTATTTCATCTCTGTAACCTCCTGTCAACCACAGGTTTCACTTTTCTTGAGAGCCCGGCGAGACACGACTTGCCTCGTCAACTTTTCTGGTAGGACTAACTTCTTTTGTCCTTCAATTCATTCCCATGATCTGTATTTTTGTTTTCCAGTCAATGCGATTGGTCCGATATTCAGTTTACTCACCGATTCACAAAACTCACGGTTGATTCTTTTCATAAACAACTCAGTGAGCTTCTTTCTGTAACTGTTTATATTTCGCTCACATTTCTCGTGCGTTTTCCTTGCTCTTCGTTCACTTAACTCTAATATTTATGGTTATCTTCCTTAGTGGTTTATGCTCAAATGCTATGTTCCCTTACTTCAAGCTTATTAAAAACGATCGTTATGCAAATTTTATATACCGCAACTGTGTACTTATAGAAACTATTTACATCTAAAAGAGTTCTCTTCCTTACCATCCAAACCCAAGTGCACAATACTTTATCTCCCATCTCTAGAACAAATAGCCCGTTTCCCAAATTATTCAAATTTCCCAAACCATTTTTTTATGCACCTCTGTCTCAACAAAACCAAATTATCATCCTACCAAACCTCACGGTGACAATACTTAGCAAAGTTATATGGGATACAGTAGTATACCTGTATTGACTAAATTGCCAAGATACTGTACACATACAGTACTGTATTTCAGCTAATGTACTGTATATGGGTAAAGTAGACAAATAATGTAATATACTGCACATAGGCTAATATGTAATCTGTACTTACCACAATTGAAGCTTGCAGGGCCAACGTAGAGTTGGGTGAGTCTGGAGGCTGTTGCTGGTACAGTTCTGTACTGTACAAGGTTCTGAACTTACACTAAATTACGTTATGTACACTATAATACACTGTACAGCTGTATGTACACTTGTACAATAAATACTTTTCTTATTTTTTGGAAAAGCACTTGTGTCATTCAGGCCTTTTTATTGGACCTGTAATAAACAGGTAAGGTGTTTTTATTAATGTTCTTGAAAGCCCTGGGGTTTCCACTATGCCAAATAACAAAAGGCTTTAATTTGTAGTCAACAACATTGCCTCCTAACAACACTGTCACCCTGTCTTTAAAAGCCTTAAAGCGTGGCATTGACTTGGCCTTCTTATGGATGAAGGTCCTTTCAGGCATTCGTTTCCAGAATAAGGAGGTTTCGTCCATATTAAAAATTTGCTGCGGCAAATAACCTTCCTCTACAATTAGTTCATCTAGGGTTTCGACAAAATCTTCTGCTGCCTTAGCATCAGCACTCGAAGACTCACCACTCACTTTCACATTATGCAGCGAAAAACGTTGTTCGAAGCGCTTGAACCACCCAAAACTAGCACTTAACTCGATATTGTAGTCTGGTTCTGCTTTTTCTTTAAGCATTTCGAACAAGCTTCGTGTCTTAGCAGTGATCGTCAACGTACTGAGAGGGATTTTCTTCTGTGTTTGGTCCTCAATCCAGGTCATTGGCAATTTTTCCATATCTGATATAGGTCCCTCTTGCATTTTTGTAAGCTTTGTAGCTTTCAGTGGAGCCGATTCTTAACAGCATGGAGAATTTTTTCTTTGTTCTTAAGGATCCTCGTGACTGTCGAGTACGACATGCCCAAAATCACGAGATATAGTATTCACTGGTTTTCCACCTTCGTGATGTTAAATTACCTTTTGTTTCACTTCCATATCGATACTTTTCCTTTGTCTCTTGCTGCTGCTATCACTAGACCTGGTTTTGCTGCGTTTGGGAGCCATGATGCACTTCACGGTAATGTATTTTCGAAAGTTCACATTAAAATAACGATAGTAAGTACAGTACAGTACATAGATAGGCCAGTAACATAGGTGTTTATTATGACTATCAAGACATATGTACTCTATTACAGGTTATATATGTACTGTACCATTATACGCCTGGCATCGCAATCGCTTTGTACTGTATACTTCTTCCTCTTCTTCCTCGTTCGCCCTGAAAAGGACCGTGGTTGCGTTCTGTCTGTTTACGCCTAAGCTGTGATATCTGCACCTTTCGGTCGACATATCCGACTTCAGCACGGCATTTTTTGGGACCTGGTTTGCCTTCCCTCTGCGATCCGTACTCGCTCAGCCAGACTGCACTGCTGCAGACTGTTTCCAGGACCACCTCCTGGAGGTGGAGTACGGTCTTGACCAGCTCTGGTTCGCTGATCCTGATGCAAGCAGTCAAGCTATGGGTCGCTGACTGCATTCACTATTGCTGCATCTTTGGGTCCCGTACTGTATACAAGAGACATGAGATACACGTGTTGCGTGCGGGAAGCTGTTGCTTTCGCTACGTCCGGTTACGTCCGCTTCGTCCTGTTCTCCGATCGGATATATTTATATAGTAGCCTCTTCCTATGGGCAACCTACATTAAGCAAGAAAGAAGGCTCAATACCTTTCATCTACGGTGTCTACTCCACATCCTCTGTATTTCGTGGAAGGACAACGTGACAAATGTCGAGGTGTTGTCACGCATTGGTCTATTAAAGCATGTATATACTGCTTAAACAGCACAGGCTACACTGGCTTGGCCATGTCCGCTGCATGGACGATGCTCGCATCCGGAAAAATACCTTCTACGAACAGCTGGCAGATGGCAAAAAAAAAAAAAAAAAAAGTTGAGCGACGGCAGCTGAGGTTCAAAGGTGTGTGCAAGAGAGACATGAGGGCACTAGACATAAATTCAGCAAACTGGGAGGATGAAGCTGTCGATCGCACCAAGTGACGATGGTCTCTACGACGCCACCTCAGATTGGGCGAATATAAGCCCTCACTGCAAGCAGAAGAGAGGAGAAAGCGTTGAAAGAAACACCAGCAAAAATAGCTGAGGGCTGTCGCTTCAGGAACGCATTCCCATTGTCAGTTACGAATGAATGGGCTATTATACCATGCTAAGGGGTTTAAACAAAAATTAAAATTATTACGTTTTTGGTGAAGGGGGCTGAAACACCAAAAAGCCTAGATGCCCCTTCTTGGCTTAATCCGGCTATGTATATAGGGTAGGTGCCCAATGGGCTGATCACCCGTTGGCTTGTCACACCGATTACGGAAACAACGGCAGATGGATCTATTTGTTGTTGCCCTAAAGACGTCGCTAGGCGTGATGGGAAACTACAACAGAGAAAATCAATCTGCTGTTGCCCTTAAGACGCCACAAGGCGTGATGGCCTCTGACTGCTTGGTCGGTCTTTGGCTAAGGACGGAAGAAGAAGAAGAAGAATATAGGGTAGGTAAATATATATATATATATATATATATATATATATATATATATATATATATATATATATATATATATATATATATAGATAGAGAGAGAGAGAGAGAGAGAGAGAGAGAGAGAGAGAGAGAGAGAGAGAGAGAGAGAGAGAGAGAGAGAGAGAGAGAAAACGAACGAAAGAACTTTATTTTCAAAGGGTTGAGAATAGGGCACGCAGGCCCGTCTGACATTCTGCCCTTCCTTTCCCTCACCTTTCATACTAAATTCATTTATCTCCATATGCATTTTACATATCAATGTCAAGGAATTCAACGTTGTAAAGTAAAATAAAATAGCATACTCATATTAACATTAACTACTTATAAACATGACATAAAATATGTTGAAAAGTACAAACATCGTCATTAGAACCTACAGTTGATACTATGAGAGAGAGAGAGAGAGAGAGAGAGAGAGAGAGAGAGAGAGAGAGAGAGAGAGAGAGAGAGAGAGAGAGAGAGAGAGAGAGAGAGAGAAAGAGAGAGAGCGAGAGAGAGAGAGCGAGAGAGAGAGACGAATAATACATAATTTCATACTAACGGAATTCAAAACTTTCATAGCCGTCACTGTTACACACTGGGATGAGAATATACAGTACAGTACACACTGCCCTCCACTTACGACCACTCGTACTTAGTCAGTCATTCTTTTTAGGGCAAGTCCTTTTGAGGGCTTAGACTTTATCAACACATCGCTTCAGTTAACACTTATTTTTGACTGGCAAACTGCGCTCTGATATAACCAATTAGGTTGAAATGATCGCGCCTCGCCACAAGAAGGCAAAACCCAATCCAAACCAAAAAAGAAAAAAGTTAACGCAACTAAAATGCTTCAGTATAATATTGATGCGCCACTTTACTGTTACTGAACAAGACACGTAAATGATGTATGTGGACGTATAACGATGTACAAGCAATTCATTAGTTATCCAATCATTTCGCCTGTTTCTTACTCTTCCACATACATTTTTATGATTTTGAATTTGTTGTTGGTTCGGTCTGGTCCTCAGTTTTTGTTTTTGTTTTTCCTTATCGTGGATGGTTATTCAACTTTTAAGATGAGTGTAAGACACTTGTTTAAAAATATTGGCAGACTCCATAGTACTGAATTGTTTATTTTTTTGTTTCTGATCCATGCTGGAAAGTTGTTTTCACAATGCTTAAGAATATTTGCACAGAACGTGTTGTGACATTGTGTGACCGCTTGACCTTTCACGCTAGCTTTGTCCCTCCTACTTCACGATAAGCATTTATATGTGCTAGAAAATGCTACAGGTAAGAATGACAGACCTTAAAAGCAAATAAGACATTTTTACACAAAACGCAGTGTTCATTCAAAGTTCAGTTGGCAGTCACTGCTCTGACAGGGTAAACGTAGGTCAGTCCCAGATAATAATGAATGGGTTTTATAAGCGCGAAAGTGGGAAATGAATGTTTGTGTGGTCTGGTTTTTTTTATCCTATTGTTAAGTTGGAAAAGATCACACATGTGAAAATAAAGTCGAAATAACAGATTGTCGTGTGCAAAAAGGTCGAAAAGCTGAGGAACGGAGTGCAAATGTTAATTATTGTGTCGTGTGGAAAAAAGGACGGGTCGTGTGAAAAAAGGCGGGAAAAAAGAAGAAATAGTATAAATAGAAGAGTTGTGGGCGATAGGTAGCGATTTCGGGACTTATGATTCCAAGGGTACCATGATTTTAGACTAGAGGATTTTTACTGATAGCGTTAGGAGAACTTCGTCTTTGAGGATACCAAGACAAGTTTTTTTTTTTTTTTTTGAGTAAACAAATCTGTAAATTATTTCTTGTGGATATACATATATTATTCTATCTGGATTGTACCTATATTATTCAGTTGGATTACATATTTTTTTCATATCGGATAACCAATCATCATTGTGAAATTTACAGTGTTTGTCTAATTACATCAATAAACTCTAATTGAATTTTTCTACATTGCTATTTGTGGAACTTTACAATAATTTCTTGTGGATATACGTTGTTGAGCTGAAACTGTTTTGCTTATCACCAAACTTAAAGGGAAGAACATTCCTGGGTTGAAACAAATAACAAAAGGTCAAGTATCACCATCTCTGGCGGAACGCCAGTCAGCACTTGAACCAAACACAACATATGAAGGATTAACTCTGACTACATAAATTCAATATAACTACTAGTGCCGCATTCAACTGACGCGGGCACATATCTTCAAACTGATGCCGTAACCAGCTCGGTTACAATTGCTAAATGTTTTGGCTGTGTTTGAAGGTCACGACTGAAGCCCCTAATGTGCTATCTGAGATGTCCCATCTGTCCCGTCTAACTTTGATAAGATGCTTCCTATGTGACAACATTTTCCCACCGACCCCACCCCTCAGAGTAGTTGCCTGTGTATAATTCTGTTATATCGTGGCAAAATGTTTGCTCTTTTTACATCGTATTTTCAGTCATACTTTTTAGGTGCTCTGACGTGCGTATGTTGTCCCTGGGCAAGGACCTAAATATCTACAAAGTCCGCATTCTCGAGAAGTGAATCATTTACAATCAAAACACTATTGCTCATACAATCTGCAGTCACAGTATACTAACAATGTAAAACTAAACTACAAAACACACAAGTAATGTACAAACTTTAATGCCTATTTTCTCTTTACTTACTGTTATTAGCATTATGAAAGTCTGCTTTTCTTTAGGGTAGGTAAAGCATCCCGTTACACGCCTATTGAAGCATATTGGGAATATGGTGTTAGGCCCGTATTTTCTTGACCATCGGCACACTTGGGGAAATGTAGTCAGCATCACGCCGGCCGCATTAACCTTCCCAGAGTTGCTCTGGTACCCAATGAGACTGGGTCGACCCCGGAGCCGTTTGCGGTCTAAAAAATCCCACCTCAACTGGGGATCGAACCATGGACCACCGAGCTAGGAAGCCAGTGCACTAGCCACTGTGCCATAGCGGCTCCCGCTTTTCTTTGCAATTGTTATTATTATCTCATTTGTTTCTCCTGACTGAGCATGCAGCCATCACTGTTGTTCTTCTCCAGCCTCGAGGAAGCCTTTAGGCGGTGGTTTCGCTAGCAGTATGTTTTATATGATGAAGTCGCCAGCCCCAAACACAACCTGATGTTAGTCGTTTTTCACAACATACAGTTGTTGTTTTAGACTTCACATATGTATATATAAATTAGATCATTATCACTGCTCCACATGTCATTTAGGAAGGTTACTCCATGTCTTCATATTTAATACATCCATGTAATTTTCACTACAAATATCTAATGGCGGTCGCCTGCAATGAAATGACCACAGTAGTAATAGTACCGTCTGTAATACATGTAACCAAAACAACACACTATAATTAAAAACCTGTCAATTTTGAAGGGTTATTGCTAGTGTGTGTATATATATATATATATATATATATATATATATATATATATATATATATATATATATATATATATATATATATATATATATATATATATATATATATACACACATATATAATGCTTTTATTTTTTTATATAAAAACAAATTATTATTAATTTATTCGCAGACTTCTATGTTCAGATTAAAAAGTACACACAGAAACACACACACGCACACTTACGACTTTCAAACATCCAATATAAAAATGATTACATGTGAACGTTAACTTCAAATTATTATAATAATTTTTTTTAAATAAACATTTATTTTTACTGATGATGAAACAGAATTTTAATGAGATGGCAATATGCGTTCATGTTTTAATTTATGTTTTCGTATAGTCGAAGCCCATTAAATCTGTCACTATATTACAACCATTATTCACTCTGGCATTTACGACATCCATCATTGCCGTACTCTGGTGATTAAACTAACGTTGTGAGACTGGCATACGTCAACATCATTGTATTAATATATCATCAGTTAATGGAAGTGATAAGAAAATTTGTTGAGATAAGCACGGTGAGTAAATTATCATTTATTTACTAAAGTAGCCCTCACCAACATGCCTTCCGCCACAGTAATCTCCTCAGAGCGACTGAATTTAGGACAGGAATGTGTAGTGTACAAAATAAGCTGAACCATAACCTTTTAAAGCTGTATAGAATTAATTCATATGAGAATGATCTTTTCAGAACAGAAGATCAAATATGCTCACAGTCTTTCATGACTCGGAGGCAATAAGTGCACAATCAGAGTGAAACTTCTGTAATGTTTGGAGAGCAGAATGAAGAATTGATGAGTCTCAAAATAATAGCAATGGAAACAAAAAAACACATACTTATCCAATCAGATAAGTGACGCGATGTAATTATATATATATATATATATATATATATATATATATATATATATATATATATATATATATATATATATATATATATATATATACAGAGCCGGATTAACGTAGTAGCCAAAGTAGCATATGCTACGGGCCCCGCGCTTTTAGGGGCCCCGCGCCAATAAATATGTACATAATTGTTTGGTCATCTTCTAATACGAGCGTTAAACCAATGATCTTGTGATTTATGCCATCTTTAGCGCCTTTTCATTTGGTGTCACGAAATTGTGAGAGAAAGAGCATAAGAGGGTGACTTAGTGTGACTCTTCATTATTTTTATCTTAACTGTTTGCAGACGGAAGCCATTTAAGTGGCGTTGAAAATTTGGTCACGTTTGGACGGAAGCTACTTTTTTGGCTCTAGGCGACTGCCCCTCTAATTTTGTTTCGTTCTTTGTGAAATGAATTTGCATTAACAATAAAAACTAGAATTTAGGAAACGGAAACTTCCTGTTTTAATTGAAGTATACGGCGCGCTCGCACTCTCTTTCGATCTTGATTAAAATTTCTTGATTTGTAAGGTTAGAAAACTCAAAAAATTAGCAGTAGACACAGAGATATTGGACGTAATTATGCTTCTGGAAGTGAAAAACGTAAAGCGAAGGAAGAAAAAGAAAGAAGAGATCAACTTGTGATATCAAAAACACGTAAGCTGACATAATATTTTGATGTTCATAGTGGTGGTACTCTAACCGCTGAAGCTGGAAGTACAGGAACAACTAGTACTACTAGTGCAGGCTGTGCAGCAGAAAACATACAGCAAAACCCAGTATACACTGAGTCTGAATGTGAAAGAATAAGTGAAACGAAGAAGTACTCTAATGATATTGGTGACTGGCCGAACAATATAGATGACTGTGAGCGTGAATATTTCGATATCCAAGGGAAGTGAAAAATGTCAACATGTTGATAGTGCCTTCTCTTCATCCGTGCGATTGTATGAAAAGAAAACTCGATACTGTCAGAAGTCTTATTTTACACATATTCATAAACTTACAAACAAGCAACAAGCAAGAAAATGGTTATGCTATTCAGAAAGTAAAGGGCGCCTATTCTGTTTCCCATGCAAGCTTATGAGTTCAGAATCTTCATCAAAGTTTACTGTGGAAGGGTTTAATGACTGGAAAAATGCAAGCAATCTATTGCGTCGACATGGAGAAAGCTCCTCACATAGACAAGCTTTAATTTCACTGTTGATGCGTAAAAACAAAGGTGAACGTGTCGATTCCCAACTTGTGAAACAAACTGACGTTCAAGAAAAGTATTGGCACAAACATCTAGAGCGAATAATTGAAGTTGTGAAGTTTTTAGCAGAACGAGGCCTTTCATTTCGTGGCAGTGATGAAATTGTTGGGTCCCCTTATAACGGGAATTACTTAGGGTTGTTAGAATTACTGGCCAAGTTTGACCCTTTTCTGGCAGAGCATATAAGTACTCATGCAAACAAAGGATTTGGACATACATCATATCTATCTAAAACAACGTGTGAGGAATTCATCAATCTGATTGGATCCAGCATACTGGATCACATTCTCTGTGAAGTGAAGAAATACAAGTATTATTCCGTTTCATTGGATTCTACTCCAGATATATCTAATATGGACCAGCTGACTTTGACTCTGCGCTATGTTTTGCCATCTGGACCAGTTGAAAGATTTGTGACATTTTTGGATATGGAAGGTCATAGTGCTGAACAGCTTACTAAAAGTCTACTTAATTGTTTAAAGGCAAATGACATTGATATTAAAGACTGCCGTGGTCAAAGTTATGACAACGCCAGCAACATGAGTGGCAAGTTTATAGGATTACAAGCACGAATTAAAGAGATGAATAAGTTTGCGCATTACATTCCGTGTTTTGCACATTCACTAAATTTGGTTGGAAAATGTGCTGCTGAAGGTTGTCAAGAAGCAGTCATTTTCTTTGGATTTGTTGAAAGCCTGTACACCTTCTTTTCTGCTTCTACCTACCGGTGGGGTCTCCTTTCTACTGCATTATGTGCTGGCGGTACTCATAATAAGTCCCATTTGCCCTTTGTGAAAAGACTGTCAGATACCAGGTGGTCCGCTCGGGCAGATGCAACAAAATCACTTTTACACAGCTTTTCTGCAATAAAACAAGTCTTGGATGGTATTTCAGATAACAGTGATCAGAAGGCAGAGTGTCGTCCACAGGCTCGTGGTCTACTTTCAACCATGATGAAGTTAGAAACAGGAATAATGATCATACTGTGGGATCAAGTATTACAGCGTTTTCAAATGACCAGTGCTTCTTTGCAATCCTCTGATCAAGATTTGAATACAGCTTGTGCCCTCTATGAATCCCTGCGGGTGTATATTCAAGCTATGCGGTCTACTTTTGCAGACATAGAGCAAAAGGCCAAGGATCTGACTGAGTGTGAACATTATCAAGAATAAACTCGAAGAAAACACAAACGAAATCGAGAGTATGGTGATTTCAGTGGTTCCGGCACACTTGATCCACTTGTTGAATCTCAAACGCCTTCTCAGCAGTTTAAAAGCCGAACATTTCTTGTCCTTATTGATAGCTTGCTCTCTGCCTTGTCAAAACGCCAGAAAGCTTATCAAAAGTTGAATGATGTATTTGGATTCCTTCGTCAGTTACAGTCGTTTACACCTGAAGAGGTGGTAACGAGATCATCGAATCTTATTAAATCATATTCGGAAGATCTGGAAGAAAGTCTTTGTGAAGAACTTGAGCAGTTTACAGAACTGCTGAAAACTGATCTTGCTTCTCATATTGGCACTACTCTAGACCTTGTAGAGTTACAGTTTTACCGTTTGATAATTGACAATTCTTTGGAGTCTTGTTTTCCAAATGTAGAAATCGCCTTGCGCATCTATTTGTCACTAATGGTAACCAACTGCAGTGGAGAACGATCATTTTCAAAACTGAAACTTATTAAAAATGAACTAAGGAGCACCATGGGTCAAAAGAGATTGAACAATCTCACACTAATGAGCATTGAACATAAACTTCTGCGTGAAATTGATACATCCTATATCATCAACAAATTTGCTCAAGCTAAATGTAGAAACATTAATATTTAAAGAATAATGTTGACTGTGTTGTTACTTTTGATAATGATAATTACTATACAAATTAAAAATGTATGTGTTCAAATATATTTGTGTTGTTTTATTGTTTTTTTTTTTATATAGGGCCCCTTTCTTAACATATGCTACAGGCCCCGCACTAGCTTAATCCGGCCCTGTATATATATATATATATATATATATATATATATATATATATACATAGATATATATATATATATATATATATATATATATATATATATATATATAGTTGAGGAAACCTGTTGATAGCATTACAAGGCAGTCCTTGTTCTGGAACCCCCAGGGCAAGAGAGGCAGAGGAAGACCAAGAAGTACGTGGAGAAGAGAGTTGGAAACAGAGGTGAAAATGATGAGGAGAACATGGAAAGAACTTGAGATGATGGCACGTGACAGGAGGACTTGGCATGTGTTTGTTGAAGGCCTATGCTCCTTTAGGAGTGGAGGGTTATGAATATATATATAGTGCAGAGTCGGCCCTGGAGATTTTTCAAGATGGTGTGAGGTCTCGTTTTGACCCTCATCACACTCCCCCCTTTTCCCGTACTGAACTGTTCTCTTACGATAACCAATTTCATTATATTGAATCACACTAAGTTTCGCAATGATAAAACAAATTTTGACGATCACTAAAGACGGTGACAGATCTTTGATAAAGTTTGATAAGTTAGTTGCTTATCCTTTACAGGACGTGGCAATCAACCCCAGCTTTTATTGGCTGTTTGTGATTTTTCTAGGTAATTTTTACGTTCAGTAGTTTGCCATTGCTTTCTGAACGGTACGGCGCTTATACCATTGTTAAAAATCCACACAAAGCGATCTGCCACCAAACCGCCTGCAGCAGGTTTCGAACCTGGTATATCTGGATTATGAAACTGCGTTCATATCCATTAGGCCACAGACGCCGACAAAAAAGTTTGATAAAGTTGGATTTTTATTCCCGTTAATGATATCCACCAAAAGATAGATATAAGTGGATGGAAGCAGACATCATCATCATCATCAGTTGATAAGATCTCTATGGTGTTGTTTGCTCCACTGTAGTGTATGGAATGTCAACTTGACCTACGCAGTGGTGTGTAGACATGGATTGAGTGTATAATGTGCGAATGATGATAAAGGTTCGTGGTGTTGACAAAAAAAAAAAATGTTCTTTTCTCACACTCATGTATGGCTGGACGTCATCGACACCAACGACTGTGTACCTTTTCTAAAGTTTAATTGGACGTACACACTCGACAGCACAGATAGTGACAAATCACAGGTTGCCATAATACATCATAGTACAGTGGATAAATGGTCTTGCAATGTTACATGGGCACTCATGTAGAATAAGTGTATAATGGACTGTCAGTAGCCAAGCACTCAGTATCGCCCATACATATATCATCTGACTTCACTGACTGAGCACGTCAGCTTATAAACAATATTTCAGATGGCTTCTAAACCTAATCTCGTCTAGCGACGATTCTTCAACATAATGTTCAGCACATATTTTTCCATATAATAATATTGAACCGCTAGCAATGGGTTCTCATGTGTAGCAGTGATCTCTGGACTGATCAAGCGATAATACGGGCATCCCTTTTCTCTTCTTGAAAGTCACTACATGTTTTGGTTCCAAGATGGCTTCACTCGTGAGCTGTCACTCACGTTTGGATACAGATAATGAATCTGTCCTAAAGTTAGTCATTCATAAAACATTTCATTGCTCTGTAGATTTGATCATGAACAATTGACTGCAATCTACAGGATATAGTGCTGCTAGGAATCGAAGTCGTTTTCATCGAGTCAAATATATTCTCTTAGTCATTCAAATCGTAACTATCGAAAATGGTGGCTTCGATCGAGAGTTCATAAGAGTATCTTTGATTACCTTGGTATAGGAAATATGAAACTGCCATTCCTTGGCAATACGACTAAACACTGGGGTAAAGCATACACGATAGGTTTAGACGACTATCACCTTCCCCACAAATACTGAGATCACTTTTTCCCCGGCGACAGGCCGACATGGAAAATACACAGTCCCTATCAGGACGAAGCCAAATCACACCACTCTCTAGCGACACATCCGCCGAATAGCCTTCGACCTCTCTAGAGACAACAGAACATATAGTTCGACTTAGATATGTAAAGATATACAGATATAAGACAGACTCGTCCTACTCAGACAAACAATACACATAAATTCAGGCCATAGATATTCTGAAGCAAGAACAATCTATTATTACCCAAACAACGAATAAATCGCAGTAAAATGGATTTATCCGCGGAGTTTGATCGAAAGAGCCGACACAACTTTCAAGGGAAGTAACACAATAATGACTTTCCCTTAAGCACTATTTTGCTTTCAAAATATTTGCGAAGATAACAAGAATACCAATGTATAATATTGTAAGATATCAAAGACTGCACGTAACAGTCTTACCACACCTCCCGGGAAAAAAAAAAATGGAACATTTTTTTTTTCCTTTTTGAAATACATCTAGGAGCAACGTACAATAGGCTCACAACGCATGAATAATGCGCAGATGAAAATATCAGGAATACCTATAACGCCTAATATAAGGCTAAGTCGACTTATGGAGCGACTGGTGAGAATGTGTCTCATAAACTGAGAGAAATTATTTCTCTACAAGTATATTTTTTTCCAGGAAGGTGTCATCAAAGTATAATACAATTCTGGCAATTACACAATGCCTAAAAAATTCATATCATCATTTCGTATTAGATATCTTAAATTTATGATTTATGAAGAAAAAATCATCAAAGCACAGCGGTGAATAAACATCAATGAACCGCTATGTAGTGATACAATCATTATATTATTAAATTACAAATGTGTATCTATCATGATATAGAAAAGGAACTACTATAGAACTAGACATATCAAGAAGTCTAAGCCCTAATAGTTATGTGGAATCATGTGGGCATCTTGACAGAATGTCTGCCATCACATTATCTGATCCACGAATAGCTCGCACAGAGAAATGAAAAGGTTGAAGAGCAATTGCATATCGAGTAGACCTCGAGCTCTTCAAATTCTTACTCTGTATAGCAGTAAGAGCTTTTTGGTCGGTTTCTACTATGAAATGTGCGCCTAGAAGGAATCTCTGTAGTTTGAGGATCGACCAAACCATAGCTAATAGCTCACGGTCTAAAACCGAATAATTCCTTTCTGCCGCATTAAGTTTTCTGGAAATATACATTACAGGATGCAGAGTTCCAGAGTACTCTTGCATTAGTGCCGCTCCAATCCCAGTGGATGAAGCGTCACTACGAAGAACGAATGTCTTATCTTTAGTAGGTAGCACTAAAATAGGTGGTGTTGAAAACAATGTTTTAATCTTATCCAGAGAGCATTGGCATTCCTGAGACCAGTGGACCACATTAGGCGAACCTTTCTTTAGAAGTGTTGAGAGAGGTGCCATGATAGAGGATAGATTCTGAATGAATCTGCCATAAAATTGAATAAGACCTAACAGACTTCTCACCTGTTTTTTAGTCTTAGGGATTGAGATGTTAAGTATCTTACTAGTATTATGGTCCTCTGTCTTTAGGAAACCATGACCAACTCGGTGGCCTAGGAAAGAAATTTCGCTAAAACCAATATAGGCTTTAGAGGGTTTCGCTGTCAGGTTGTGCTCACGCAAAGTAGACAGCAATTCATCTAACCCTGAATAGTGATCTTCCCAAGTATCGCTGAAAAGACAGATGTCGTCTAGATATGCAATGACATCTGACCGATAAGATAGGATTCGGCGCATCATGCGTACGAATGTAGCTGGTGCGTTGATAAGACCGAAAGGCATAAAATTCCATTGGAACAAACCTCTAGGTGTTGAAAAAGCCGTGAGAGGTTTGGCGCGTTCAGATAAAGGAACTTGCCAATATCCTTTAGACAAATCAAGTTTAGTGAAAAAATGAGATTTGGAGAGTCGAGTAAGTAGCTCTTCCAGTAAAGGCATAGGTTCGGCATCGAACTTAGTTACTTGATTCAATTTTCGATAGTCAACGCAAAGACGTATGTTATTGTCTTTTTTACGCACAATAACCATCGGCGAAGAATATGCAGAGGTGGATGGTTCGATTATTTTCAAATCTATCATCTCATCCAACTCTTTCTCGACCTGTGCTTGAAAATGTATAGGTATAGGATAAGGTCTAACCCTAATAGGAGTATGGTCAGTTAGAACAATGTCATGTTGAATGACATTCGTTTGTCCAGGGATGTCAGTGAGTACATCCTGAAATGTGTGCAACATAGTTGAAACTTGTCGCTGTTCTCCTAGAGACAAATCAGGAGAGACAGTAACGTTCTTCCATGATTCACTGGAATGAAGTGGGATCATTGGAAGAGGAAGATTTACATCTGAAAAACTTGTTTCCTCATCCTGTATCACGGACAGTGATGAGTAATGACCATGTTGTACTGGAGAATTGTCCGTTGCTTGGAAAATGGGTTGCAAATAATCCGGACGTTCATGGAATTCAGTAAGCATATTGATGTGGAAGGTTTTATGCTTCCCATCAATATCGACAATATAGTCGACATCGGAAATTTTCGATATTATATCGTACGGACCTTTCCAAGAAATAAGTAATCTGTTTTCCCTACAAGGTAGTAATACAAATGCTTTGTCACCAGGACAAAGTTGTCGTAAGCATCTCTTCTTATTGGCAAATTGCCTTGCCTTCTGTTTCGCAAATTCAGAAGAAGAAGTTGCTAATTTGCATGCTTCGATAATTTTTTGTCTCAACGCGATGACATATTCGTAGGATGACTTTGTGTCATCGTCAATATTGTCAGATGTTATGAGATCGTGAAGCAACGACATAGGGCCACGCGGACGCGCGCCAAAGACGAGTTCAAAGGGAGAAAATCCCGTATGTTCATTGGGTACCTCTCTGTAAGCGAAGAGGGCCGCAGGTAAAACTCTGTCCCAGTCTTGAGGATGATCCTCAGTTATCTTCCCCAGTAAGTTTTTAAGTGTTCTATTAAGGCGTTCGACCATACCATTAGACATTGGATGGTAGATACTACTTAAAGATCTAACTATCTGCAGAGTAGACATTACTTGAGACATGGTATCTGATATTAGTTGGGTGCCATGGTCTGACAATATCTCTCCGGGGAACCCCAGACGAGAAAATATAAGCCAAAGAGCATCTGCAATATCAGCAGTAGTAATGCTCTTCAGAGGAATAGCCTCTGGCCAACGTGTGCACATATCAACACACGTCAAGATAAACTGATGTCCTCTGGCAGACTTGATCTTAAATGGACCAATAATGTCTATGGCCATTTTTTGAAACGGCCGAATAGGAATGTCCGCCGCCTGAATGGGTGCAGCATGCCGTGGACCTTTGGATTTAACTTCCTGACATACTTTACAAGATCGACAATAAATACGTATGTCCTTGTTTACCAATGGCCAAAAGAAAGCCGCAAGGACTCTTGACTTAGTACGGGAAAAACCCATGTGTCCAGCACACTGAGAGTCGTGAGCGTGCTGCAAAATTTTAACTCTCAAATTCTTGGGAACCAGGATTTGAGAATGACTTGACGTAATGGAGTCTTGAACCATACGTACAAGTACGCCATTCTTCTTTTTAATCCACGATTTACGACTTGTGTCTTTATTCGGATCACCTTTAGTTGCAAGAATGAAGAATTTCTTCAGAGTGGGATCATCTTCTTGCTGTTTTATAAACGAGTCACGAGAAATTACCAAGGGATTATCTTGGTTATGCACTTCATTATCTTCAGTAGATGAAGTTTGAGGCATATTAAGAGCCTGAGCTCTAGTGACTACAGCGTTAGCAATCTGCATGTTTTGCCTTTCCCACGTGGAAATTTGTTGCGGAGTGCATTCCTTGACTCCATGAATGCGACCGATGATGAGGTCAGCGATCGGATTCGGAAGAAGACATGCGTGTACATCTCCTGTAAAGAAAGGAGTAGCAATCCTAATGATAGCAGTAGAGTATTTCTCTAATGTGCCGCCAAATGTTACACATTTGACTACTTGTCCAGTGGCACGGGAAGGATCTACGAGTGACTGCCTAACACCAATTGTGGTGCATCCAGAATCAAATAGCACAGAGACTGGATTGTTATTCACTAAACCCTTATGTAAGACAAGAGAACCTCTTCCATCATGCGCGACTGATGCTGGAAGAGCAGGAAGAGGATGGCCCCAGCTTAAAGTAGACACTGTGGTTGGCTCAAATAACGTTTTGCATTGGGGGCACTGAGATGCTCTCCCAAAATCAAAAGCGGCACATGCCATATTACTAGCATCATTATTATCTTTACTCTGTTTATAGGCTTCATGGGACTCTTGTTGTGCAGAGTTTGCCTGAAAATGTGGTTTATGTCTTTTGTTTTGAGATCTACCTCGGTTATTATCACCTCTGTAGTTATTGTTACCTCTATTGTAACCCCTATTTGGGTTTGAGTCATAGTTCCCTTGGTTACCATTATCATATTCATTATAATGAGTATCTCTGTAATTATGATCTTGTTGACTCCAAGACGGATAACCCTGATAGTTTCTATAATTACTTCCTCTACGGAAATTCCTATAATTATGACCACCCCTGTGTCGAGAGCTATCAGGTCGTCTCCAGTTCTTTGAAGAAGAACCCTGAAATGATTGGTTACCTTGGTTTTGATAACTATTATGGTTACCTTTTTTATCAAATCTGTTTTGAGGTCCCTGAAATCTGTGTGAATAATTGGGATTGTATGGTGTTGCTGAAGCAACTGGCATACTCTCCTTAATCTTAGTGTTGCCAAAAGTCACGTCGGGGTGTGCAGTGACATATTGGGAACAATATTCTTCCATTTCTTTTAGAGATTTAGGTTTACGCTCATGTATAAATTCAAGGAAAGGTTTGTTCACACATGACATAATCTTATCTCTGAGCAACAAATCCATAAGTCCTTCATACGTTTTTTCTGTTTTGGAAAGCTCAATCCAACGATCAACTGTGAGACGTGCCTTTGCAGTGAATTCTGAGAATTCTACACCCGTCTCAGGTACCATCGTTTTAAATAAAAGGCGATAGCCTTCCTCACTTAGCTGATATTTTTTTTTTTATCAAAGCCGCCCTAATGACATCATAATTATCCTTATCTGCTTCTCCTACAAGGCATAATCTAGTCAAAGATTCACCTTTCAAGTTTTCTGATAATTGATTAGCGTATTGTGATTTATCCACATTATGTGTACGACAAGAACGTTCAAATCTATCCAGCCAGAATGTAATATCGTCACTGGACTGATTGAACGGTGGAACCTTAACCTTGTAAGTAGAAGGTTTATCATTACCACTAGATGCCTGATTAACATTACTCATACTTGTCAATCTTAATTTCTCCAACTCAAATTCATGTTCTCTTATTGCTTTTTTTTCTTCAGCCTCTCTGTCTAATCTTTTTTGTTCAGCTTGCCTGTCTAATCTTTTTTGTTCAGCTTCCCTGTCTAATCTTTTTTGTTCAGCTTCACTGTCTAATCTTTTTTGTTCAGCTTCCCTGTCTAATCTTTTTTGTTCAGCTTCACTGTCTAATCTTTTTTGTTCAGCCACAGCTTCTCTTTCCAATTTTTTTTGTTCAGCTTCAAATCTCCTTTCCTCTACCTGCATCTGCAATTTCTTTTGTTCAGCAGCAGCCTCAGCTTCTCTTTCTAATCTTTTCTCTTCCGCCATAGCTTTTCTTTCTTCTGCAGCTAATCTTTTCTCTTCTGCCATAGCTCTTCTCTCTTCTGCAGCTAATGCTTTGTCATATTGAGCAACTGCCCATTGTTCTAATTGTTGACCAGTCTTATCAAGGGCTTTCCCTTGTGTAATGAAGTATTCTAATGTAGCCATGATGTCTAACAATAATACTAATCACCTGAATCAATAATAATACCACAAGTTCTCAATGACTTGATTAATCAGTATACTATCCCAATATCTGTGGGTCACAAGCCTTTAATAAGGTCTTGTATAATAGTAATAATAATCAGGTACTGGTTTATACCATAATCCAAGTACAGTGCACAGGCAATTGTGTCTTATGAAATATACCTATATAAAACATATGTCAACCAACAGAATACATAAAGTACAAATAGGACTGACAATACAAGAACGTTTGCAGAAATCAAAATAAATCAAATAGGGAAATCAATGAAAATAATCACTGAATCTGCAAAGAATAACAACACAAATGACGTCACAATATATGAATATAAATTGTGAATAGAACTGAAAGATAGAAAAGGTTAGACCAACAAATTACAAACAAATCAAAACAAAACTAAAGAACAAAGAAATATTACAAAAATAACAATAATTACAGACTTCACAGCTAACACAAAAGCAACAGTTGTCGCAGCAAATTTTCAATCAAGAAAATTGCACCTATAGAAAACGCCCACAACGGACCCTCTATGACGTGGGATATTCTGTTGTGAGGACGCCGCCCAACCTTAAACACAACCCGCTGACATAGAAACTAACATACTATACAAACAAATAACATGCAAACATAAATATATATAAAGTATGTGTATGATAGTATGTGTTGCAAAATAGGCTCAGTCTTACAGTAATGGCAAAGTTATTTTTATGAAAATAAACAAACTGCCACTTTATTCAATTAAACATTCTGGCCTTAAATATTAAAGTTCATATATGGAAAACAAGAAGATCCATCGATGAAAATAGGACTTCTTAGTTCACTCATACTGTCTTCCTGTTAACATTGAGAAGAATTGATCCAACTGTTCTGTGAAACTCTATAATGTCTAATGTAAAAAATGTCAACAACGCTGACCTACATACTGCATTCACCTGACAGGTCACGTGACGAAGTGTTGACAAAGAGCAAACCAATACTGCAAGTGTGTCGTATCAGCCACAGGAAACGGTCTGGTATCGGTAATCTGTTGACTTCTGAACTTCTGCGAGGTCAAACCCAGAAAGCTGGTCCACCAGTTGATAAAGTTTGATAAAGTTGGATTTTTATTCCCGTTAATGATATCCACCAAAAGATAGATATAAGTGGATGGAAGCAGACATCATCATCATCATCAGTTGATAAGATCTCTATGGTGTTGTTTGCTCCACTGTAGTGTATGGAATGTCAACTTGACCTACGCAGTGGTGTGTAGACATGGATTGAGTGTATAATGTGCGAATGATGATAAAGGTTCGTGGTGTTGACAAAAAAATGTTCTTTTCTCACACTCATGTATGGCTGGACGTCAACGACACCAACGACTGTGTACCTTTTCTAAAGTTTAATTGGACGTACACACTCGACAGCACAGATAGTGACAAATCACAGGTTGCCATAATACATCATAGTACAGTGGATAAATGGTCTTGCAATGTTACATGGGCACTCATGTAGAATAAGTGTATAATGGACTGTCAGTAGCCAAGCACTCAGTATCGCCCATACATATATCATCTGACTTCACTGACTGAGCACGTCAGCTTATAAACAATATTTCAGATGGCTTCTAAACCTAATCTCGTCTAGCGACGATTCTTCAACATAATGTTCAGCACATATTTTTTCCATATAATAATATTGAACCGCTAGCAATGGGTTCTCATGTGTAGCAGTGATCTCTGGACTGATCAAGCGATAATACGGGCATCCCTTTTCTCTTCTTGAAAGTCACTACATGTTTTGGTTCCAAGATGGCTTCACTCGTGAGCTGTCACTCACGTTTGGATACAGATAATGAATCTGTCCTAAAGTTAGTCATTCATAAAACATTTCATTGCTCTGTAGATTTGATCATGAACAATTGACTGCAATCTACAGGATATAGTGCTGCTAGGAATCGAAGTCGTTTTCATCGAGTCAAATATATTCTCTTAGACATTCAAATCGTAACTATCGAAAATGGTGGCTTCGATCGAGAGTTCATAAGAGTATCTTTGATTACCTTGGTATAGGAAATATGAAACTGCCATTCCTTGGCAATACGACTAAACACTGGGGTAAAGCATACACGATAGGTTTAGACGACTATCACCTTCCCCACAAATACTGAGATCACTTTTTCCCCGGCGACAGGCCGACATGGAAAATACACAGTCCCTATCAGGACGAAGCCAAATCACACCACTCTCTAGCGACACATCCGCCGAATAGCCTTCGACCTCTCTAGAGACAACAGAACATATAGTTCGACTTAGATATGTAAAGATATACAGATATAAGACAGACTCGTCCTACTCAGACAAACAATACACATAAATTCAGGCCATAGATATTCTGAAGCAAGAACAATCTATTATTACCCAAACAACGAATAAATCGCAGTAAAATGGATTTATCCGCGGAGTTTGATCGAAAGAGCCGACACAACTTTCAAGGGAAGTAACACAATAATGACTTTCCCTTAAGCACTATTTTGCTTTCAAAATATTTGCGAAGATAACAAGAATACCAATGTATAATATTGTAAGATATCAAAGACTGCACGTAACAATCTTCCCCTTAGTATTGCTGGATTCCATCTCCACTTACGCTTGTTTTGAAAAAAAAAAAACGCATTCAAAGTTTTTAGGTTACTACAGAGGTTTTCAAACTTTTTTGGTCCGCGGCTCCCTTGACCTGTGCATAAATCACCGCGGCTCCTCTCTGTACTATATATTATATATAAGCAATTGTCATAATATCGAGCAAAACACTTTTCCCAAGCCATCGCGACGCCCTTAGCCGAGGGCCGCGACGCCCCTGGGAGCCGCGACGCACAGTTTGAAAACCTCTGGGTTACTAGTTAAAAAGAAGGATATATCACATTAAGGTGAAATTGTTCATGATCATCCAAACTGTTAACTGTAAGATACTGTGTAGAGTGACAGATTAAACTATAACACGTCGATTTGTTACCTCGGGTCGTTTTATTTTTTTTACTATTTTTTTTATTTTTATTTTTTATTATTATTTATTTTTAAATACAATTTTGCGAGGCGCGTCCCGTTCAGCCTAGTCGGTTATATTTGGGCGCATGTCCAAATATAAAAGACCTTTAGGTATGGATAATGTTTAGTTACGGTTAACCTCAGGTCAATTTTGGTCAAACGTGAAGATGGAATAAAGCAGAATTAAGAAGACGAGGTTTTTGGTCCCATGACAGATATGTCTTAATATGAAACTTCGTTCTAGCCCACCTCTTGGCCACTCTTCTAATGTCTTTACTTCGAAATTAAAAAAAAAATAAATCAGAAAAATATTTCAATCTGCCATCACCGGTGTCAATACCTTGTCGAGGTATGGCGGCTTGCGTACCCTGATTACCCCCAGAGCTATGCCAGCGGGAGTTTTACTCCTGGAAGGTTCTACCAAGCCGGACAGGTTTGCGCGGGCAGGGGTCAGACTAAAGCAGACACCCTGGTCCTCCAGGTTGGGGGTTTTAGCATAGGGCTGACACCCCTGTCTATGTAAAAAAAAATTGAAGTTACGGAAACAACAACGAATAAACAAACTTTGCTGCGGAACGGACATCCAGAGTGTCAGTGGTGAAAGCCGAAAGGAAGCCACTGACATGAGAACGGACGTCCTGACCGCAAAACATGATACAAGAATAGGATTTTTGAATGTCAGTACAATGAATGAGACGGGTAAACTAAAACAGGCCACGGCAGAAATGAGAAACTATAGGTTACACATTCTAGGGATAAGCGAGAGCAGATGGACAGGGGCAGGAAAAGTTAAAACAGCAACAGGAGAAACAGTACTATACTCTGGAAGAGAGGATGGACAGCACAATGAAGGTGTAGCCATTATTCTACAGAAAGGAATAGAAAGGACATTACTGGAATGGAAACCCATCAACAACAGACTGATATGATTAAGATTGAGAGGTAGATTCACCAATACTACAATAATACAATGCTTCGCACCAACGAATGACAGCGATGAAGAGGTCAAGGATGAATTCTATCAACAACTGCAGAAAGAAATGGAAGACACACCTAGATATGATCTTATTATAGTAATGGGAGACCTCAATGCGAAAGCTGGTACACACAGTACATATAATGAAAGTGTAATGGGGAAATGCGGCAGCGGAACAGCAAACGAAAATGGGGATAAATTAATAAGTTTCTGTAGTATTAACAACCTAGTCATTGGAGGAACACTTTTCCCACATAAAGAAATTCACAAATTAACATGGGAATCACCAAATGGTCGGGACAGAAATCAGATAGTCCACATCCTGATTAACGGTAGATGGAGACATGCATTACAAGATGTGAATGTAAGAAAAGGTGCAGATGTGGGAAGTGATCACCATTTAGTAGTAGCAAAACTGAAAGTGAAACTAAGAAGGGCTGGACTAACTGTAACTACACAGACAAGGTTTGACATCTGCAAATTGAAGGACCCCCTTACCAGAAAAGCTTTTGCGGCTGACAAAGAAACGATATCAATTTTCCAAAAGTTAGGAAAAGACATTTACTGATGATATAGACCAGAAATTCAACACCATTTCAACAATATATAAGAAAAGCAGCAAATCATGCATGGGATTCCAGGAAAGGAAGAAGCAAGACTGGATAACACCAGAAACATTAAACACCATAACACCGAGAAAGGAAATGAAAAGAAAGAAAACAGAAGCGAAGTCCCCCAGGTTTAAGCAACTATATAGCGAACAGTACAGTCAGCTGGACAAGGAAGTTAAACGCCAAACCCGAGCCAACAAAAGGAATTTCCTAGACTATCTTGCAAGACAGGCATAAGAGGCAGCACTGAGAAATGAACAAAGCACAGTATACAAAATAACTAAATTCATCAGCGGAAAACGAGGTGCAAACAATATTACATTAGTAAGAGATAAGCAGGGAAATCTCATCACGACAGCAGAGGGACAGGAAACAAGATGGGCAGAGCACTTCAGAGAAACTCTGAACAAGGAACCACCAGAGACACAATTGAATGTTCCTGAGGCTGAAAACGATCTAGATGTAAATACAGACATTCCACGAAAAGAAGAAATCATCACAGCAATCAAAGGGTTAAAGAACGGAAAAGCTCCTGGCCATGATAACTTAAATGCAGAGCTATTTAAGACAGACCCTGAACTAGCAGCAGAACTATTAGAACCACTATTTGCACAAGTGTGGAAAACGGGGACAACACCATCAGAGTTGAACAAAGGAATAATTGTCAAATTGCCCAAGAAGGGAGATCTTGCAGACTGCAATAATTGGAGAGGAATCACTCTTCTCTCAGTTCCCAGCAAAATACTAGGCAGGATAATTATACAGAGAATTTCAAAAGCAGTAGACCACAAACTGAGGAAAGAACAAGCAGGATTTAGAAAGAACAGAAGATGTGTAGATCATATAGTCACTCTCAGGAACATTATAGAGCAGTGCTCAGAATGGCAAAGACAGCTGTACATTAATTTCGTTGATTTTGAAAAGGCTTTTGACAGCATACCTAGGGACAGTTTATGGAAAATACTGAGGGCTTATGGAATTCCAAGCTGCATAGTGTCAATCATAAAAAGCCTCTATGCCAACTTTACGTGTAGGGTTGGGCAGAGCAACCTAACCTTTGAGGTGAAGACAGAAGTACGACAAGGATGCCCCTTATCAACCACTCTATTTTTAACAGTCATAGATTGGATGATGCGCCAGACAACAGAGGGCAGTCCAAGAGGAATAAGATGGACTACATTTTCTACATTGGAAGATCTGGAATATGCAGATGACATTGCTCTACTAGCACATTCACATCAACTTATCCAGGAAAAAACGGATAGACTTAATAAGTTTAGCCAGCAGGTGGGCTTGAACATCAATTTAAAGAACTCAGAGGTCATGACGCTCAATGTGAGCAGCCCTGAGCCCATATCAGTAAGGAATCAGCAACTGGTACAGACAGACACCTTCACATACCTAGGATGCATAGTAACACCAGATGGCGGGGCAGGCAAAGACATCAACATCAGAATGAATAAGGCAAGAACAGCCTTTTTTAGCCTAAACAACATCTGGAAGTCCTCTCAATACAGCACAAGCTCTAAATTAAGATTATATCAGAGCTGTGTGTGTGGTAAAGTGGAATATTATAAATATTTATAGGGGACTTAG
The DNA here is from genome assembly GCA_024509875.1 of Oreohelix idahoensis. Taxonomy (NCBI): domain Eukaryota; kingdom Metazoa; phylum Mollusca; class Gastropoda; order Stylommatophora; family Oreohelicidae; genus Oreohelix; species Oreohelix idahoensis. The sequence goes on along the minus strand of JAMPIV010009502.1, from coordinate 125,811 downwards.
TGTACTGACTGAGATCAGCTGTGAAGGTATCTGTATCTAATAAGGGTAGTGTATTACAGATGACCTTACTTGCTACCACATATTTATACCTCAGTCAGAATTATTCTGGAATATTATGATGACTACGTTGAATGTCTAGCAGACAGATAAACAATTTAATTTATTCCACCACACGTGACAACACTGTGACACTCACACACATTTAACACTCTATAAGACTATTCTTAAATGAGGCACTGGTAAATTTTCAAATATAAATATGTATTAATTACTGTCACTAATATATATGTGTCCTGATTCAAATACAAAGTGAACCAGGAATCACAATCAATTTTAATTACAAGTTATATGTACAGAATTTATCAATATGAATCTTGTAGTGACATATTTTATTAATATTATCCTATGTGTGTCAGTTGTGTAGTAGTAATATGAGGTAATACTGGTTTTGTTTTTTCAAGCGATGTTGTTATTTGTCATCATGACTTCAAGTGTTTGTTTCTGTGGGAACTAGTATTGGAGATGTTCTCAGTTCCGTTCATTAAAACAATTAATTTCCCCTCTTATTTTTATACAATGTCAGTTTAAGATGGGGTTACATAATGTTGAGCTCCGCTGGCCACATAGGCTTAACTTTCGTGATGGCGGCAGGTGTTTAGCCTTACATTTCTTGCGCCCAATCATATCGTATTTAACATGGAGACCCCCATTTCCCGTACAATGGTGGGGTGAAAAATCTATTTCTTTTGGCTAAATTTGGTAATTCCTAGACTATTTGCGTAAACACTCAACAATTATTTGTCAGCAAGTCCTACTCCTCTGCTCGATTGCTCCCCTGTATTCTCTGGAGAACGTACCAAGATGGCGGCTGGTAGGCACTGTTTTGTTATATGGACCAAGGAGTATGCTGTCCCCCTCTGGATTCAGCAAAGCTCTGACCAGGTGTTTTCAAAACATTACAGATTTTATTGCTCAATAACTTTTTGACCTGCAAGGATACAGTCCCACAATTCATGTAAAAGTAACTCACAGAATTGACGTTGACTGCAATGAATATAGCACAATTTCGATCTGCCGATGGTCAGCTGCCCAGGTTTTATCTTTTTGATAGGCTAGAAAACAATTTATGCACTGGGGGATTTCGCTCAACGCACTGGTTCTGTAGTTTTAAGTTTATTTCTTAAAACAGACATCTTATGTCAGTCAAATTGGCTCTGCTGTGCTATCCTGACGCCTCTGATTGACTATATGGGTTAGGTCTAACCAATCGTGCCATGTTTCACACAGCTTTTGCGCAAAAAAAGTACTCCTACTCACGTTTCCCCCCTGACAACACAAGATAGTATTTATAGCCCGACTAATCGTGTTTAGCCTTACATTTCTTGCGCTCCAATCAAATCGGATTTAACATGGAGACCCATTTCCCGTACAATGGTGGGGTGAAAATCTGCCACTGAGCGATTCTGATTTAGGTGTATGTCTGACATCCCAATCAAAGAGGCAACTCAGGGATTCATATTCCTCCGAATTTTTACATCCAACAAGGCTATAATTTGGTAATTACCTAGAGAAATATTTAGCTATTTTGCGTAACACTCCGGCAACATAATTATTTGTAATCATACAGAGTCTAAGTCCTTAAGGTAAACCCGGAAATATATAAATAATTCCTTCCTTCAACAAATAGTCTATCTCTTCCTTCAAAGCTTTCTCCTTAGAAAAGGAATCGAATAGGGTTTCATACAGACAGGTGTGGGGGTCTATCAGTTTCATATCATATTCCAATAGGTTTGTATGCCCTGGTCGGTCTGTTAACACCTCTGCATTACCACTCTCTCTTTCTGAGTTTTCGTTAAATGTGTACTGATTTTCACCTGTGCCGCTGTCTCACAGGGTGTAATGGATATTCAAATGATGAAAGTGGTTCCTTTTTCATCTCCATGGCAATGGACAGGTCAACAAGTGTGTCTCTTCCTGATGTTCTCTTTCCAAATATTTCTTCAGGAGATTCACATGATAGATTTTTTCTTTCCCCTTCTTATCTATCTTATAATTTGTTCTAGACACCTTCTCTAGAACTGTATATGGACCTTGCCATCCAATCTGTAACTTATTCTGACTACCGGGTAGAAGAAGCAGTACCTTCTCTCCCAAGCCAAATCTCTGTCTTTAGCTTTTCTGTTATAATAGGCAGCATGTTTCTTCCTGGCTTGTTTCAAATTTTCATTGGCAAGTTTCCAGCCAGTTTTTAAACGAGTGGTCAGCTCATTCACATATTGGTATGAGGATGTAATATTTTCCTCTGCCTTTTTCATCAGTCCACGTTCTTAACAGAGCTTCAAGTGGACCTTTAATTTTGTGGACCTATTTTGTTCATGCAACGTATGGTCTCTTCCACTCGAAGCGCTATAGTGATGATTTTTCTTCCCAGAATTTATCATGCATAAAACGACCGCTACCAATTTTCCTCTGGGGCTTTCTCCCCACTTAAAATTCTTGATGAGAGATTTCCTCTCTACATCTTCTTCCTCCAGTTTGTTTAAGTCCGATTGAGGGATTTTCGGCTTATCCTGGGGTAAGACATCTTTTTGCACTCTCTGCATATTGGCCATTGTAAAACAGTTAAGTGAAGCTTGTCCGTGAAAAGGGGTTTCCCATTTCATTTGGTCCACTTTATCAAATTTATATTCCTTTTTATTGTCAGGCCTAATGTTGCCCCGTGGCGTGTCCAGGTCCTGATCCATGTTCCCACTTGTGGGTGTTCCCTCATGTGCTATGCTACACCTTTCTACAAAATTCTCAATGTCCCATCTTGCCTTGGGCCAATAATAATTGTGAGCCACCTTTTGGATGATGGTACCTATTTTCTCATGGTCCCCATCTGGTTTCACATGTAGGCTCCTTATTAAGTCTGCCCTATATCTTTTAGGAAGTACCAGCTGTCCCTGACCTTTGGATCTAGCTCCAGTCTTCCTATACATCAACTTGTTTATCATGTAAAAATCTCCCTTGCCTGGAGTTATATGACAAGTTGACAATTTTCTGAAACAAGGCTTGAGTGTTTTATCCCCAGCCTGTGCCTTCCTCATCTCTTCTGGTGTAATCCCCTCCTCCTTGTCTTGAGGTTCCGACCTGACCTGAATGTCATTCATGATTGTTCATTTTACACCTCAATCGAATTGTCCACTTTATCAAATTTATATTCCTTTTTATTGTCAGCAGGCCTTGAGGTCCTGATCTTGCCTTGGGCCAATAATAATTGTGAGCCACCTTTTGGATGATGGTACCTATTTTCTCATGGTCCCCATCTGGTTTCACATGTAGGCTCCTTATTAAGTCTGCCCTATATCTTTTAGGAAGTACCAGCTGTCCCTGACCTTTGGATCTAGCTCCAGTCTTCCTATACATCAACTTGTTTTTCATGTAAAAATCTCCCTTGCCTGGAGTTGTATGACAAGTTGACAATTTCCTGAAACAAGGCTTGAGGGTCTTATCCCCAACCTGTGCCTTCCTCATCTCTTCTGGAGTGGTATCTAACATAATATCCTCCTCCTGTCTTGAGGTCGACCTGACCTGAAGGGTGGCCATAACTATAGGGTTCCTTCTGCAACGGTCAGTGTCATGATTGTTCATCTGACAATTTTTACACCACCTTTTCCCTTGGTTGAAAGATTTTCTTTCATCATATTTCCTTTCATCGAATTGTGGGGTTTTATTTTTATTGTCATACCGTGGCCTATCAAACTGGTGCTTACCTTTGTTTTGATCCCTAGGATCAAATTTATTAAAGTTCTGTGGTGCCCTAAAATTTTCCAACTGTTTCTTTTTGTTACCTGATACCTCTGCCTGAGCTGCTTGATACCTTTCAGCAACATTTAGCAACTCACCCAGCCTCTCTGCACCTTGTTCCATGAGAAACTTTCTCAGGTCTGGAGCCATGGACTCTCTTAGTTGTTCTATAAGGACCATTTCCTTAAGATCTTGGGTTTTCCCCAGAGAAGTCCATTTCTCCAAGTATGTCTCTATTCGTGCAGAGAACTGGTGATAGGTTTCACCTGACAGTAGTTTAGCATTCCTAAATTTTTTCCTATAAAAATTCTGCGTTCTTTTCATATCTTAACAAAAGAGCCTGCTTTAGCATGTCATAATTTTCCTGATCACCTCTGCTCATTTTGGCAAAAACTTCATAAGCTGCCCCACGAAGACCTTGAGATAACTTTAAGCTCCACATTTCTCTCTCTAACCCATATGTGGTAGCTAATAGTTCATATCTATTTAGATAGCTCTCAATATCATCGTCTTTCTCAACAAAATGATCTAAATGAAAATTCATAGCTGAGGTTGAGGCTCCCTGACTAGCAGTAGCATCAGAGGTAAAGGGACTGGCCCCATTTTCAGGAGCATGGCCTTGAAACTCAAACTCCCTTAGTCGTAACTCGTGTTCCCTTTGTAATCTTTTATCTTCTGCTTCCCTTTCTGCAGTCAATCTTCTTTTTTCTCTTTCTGCAGCCTGTCTTCTTTCCTCGGCTTCCAATGCTTTAGCCTCTTTGTCAGCCTCAATCTGCAACCTCTTAGCCTCAGCCTCAATCTGCAACCTCTTAGCCTCAGCCTCAATCTGCAACCTCTTAGCCTCAGCCTCAGCCTCAAATTGCAGCCTCTTAGTCTCAGCCTCTAACTTTCTTTCGGCCTCTTTTTCTAATCTTCTTTCTTCCCGTTCAATATATTTGTCACATTCAGCCGTGACATAAGCAATCATAATTTGTCCGTCCATTCCTAACTCTTTTGCAGTCTGTACAGCAGCAGATCGAAATTTTGCCAAGTCGGCCATTGTCTAACATGCAATTGTAACAATTCAATCTATCAATAATTATCTAAGGACACTACAGGCACTGAGAGCTCAACGTTATTTATTTCCACCCAAGGATACCTTTTAATTCTTATTATTCCCAATATCTATAACAGGAGAAAGTTCAATATCCCTGGAGCGAGACCCCAATATATGTGGTAAAGTGGGATGTTATAAATATTTATAGGGGACTTAGTGTACTGACTGAGATCAGCTGTGAAGGTATCTGTCCCTTACTTTGTAACTCACATCAATTATTTCTGGAATAGATGTCACATTCCAGAATAAGCAATCATAATTGTCCGTCCAGGTATGAATTAATCGGCCATTGTCTAACATGCAAATGTAACAATTCAATCTATCAATAATTATCTAAGGACACTACAGGCACTGAGAGCTCAACGTTATTTATTTCCACCCAAGGATACCTTTTAATTCTTATTATTCCCAATATCTATAACAGGAGAAAGTTCAATATCCCTGGAGCGAGACCCCCAATATATGTGGTAAAGTGGGATATTATAAATATTTATAGGGGACTTAGTGTACTGACTGAGATCAGCTGTGAAGGTATCTGTATCTAATAAGGGTAGTGTATTACAGTTGACCTTACTTGCTACCACATATTTATACCTCAGTCAGAATTATTCTGGAATATTGTGATGACTACGTTGAATGTCTAGGGTATGTATATGATGAAGTGTAAGTCACAACAACAACAGACAGATAAACAATTTAATTTATTCCACCACACGTGACAACACTGTGACACTCACACACATTTAACACTCTATAAGACTATTCTTAAATGAGGCACTGGTAATTTTCAAATATAAATATGTATTAATTACTGTCACTAATATATATGTGTCCTGATTCAAATACAAAGTGAACCAGGAATCACAATCAATTTTAATTACAAGTTATATGTACAGAATTTATCAATATGAATCTTGTAGTGACATATTTTATTAATATTATCCTATGTGTGTCAGTTGTGTAGTAGTAATATGAGGTAATACTGGTTTTGTTTTTTCAAGCTATGTTGTTATTTGTCACATGACTTCAAGTGTTTGTTTCTGTTGGAACTAGTATTGGAGATGTTCTCAGTTCCGTTCATTAAAAACAATTAATTTCCCCTCTTATTTTTACACAATGTCAGTTTAAGATGGGGTTACATAATGTTGAGCTCCGCTGGCCACATAGGCTTATCTTTCGTGATGGCGGCAGGAAAAGACTCCTCTGCTCGATTGCTCCCCTGTATTCTGGAGACACCTCACTGTTTGTTATATGGACCAAGGAGTATGCTGTCCCCTCTGGATTCAGCAAAGCTCTGACCAGGTGATGCTCAATAACTTTAGGACCACAGTCCCACAATTCATGTAAATAATACAGAATTACGTTGACTGGCAATGAATATAGCACAATTTCGATCTGCCGATGTCCCAGGCTTTTATTTAGAAAAATATGCACTGGCGCTCAACGCACTGGTTCTGTAGTAAGTTTATTTGCAAATGTGGTGCTGACCTGACGCCTCTGATTGACTATATTGGCAGGTCTAACCAATCGTGCCATGTTTACACAGCTTTTCAAAAAAAGTACTCCTACTCACGTTTCCCCTGACAACACAAGATAGTATTTATAGCCCGACTAATCGTGTTTAGCCTTACATTTCTTGCGCTCCAATCAAATCGGATTTAACATGGAGACCCATTTCCCGTACAATGGTGGGGTGAAAATCTGCCACTGAGCGATTCTGATTTAGGTGTTGTCTGACATCCCTCACTATTTCTTTTGGCTATAATTTGGTAATTCCTAGACTATTTGCGTAACACTCAACATATTATTTGTCAGCAAGTCCTAAGGAACCCAAATATATATATTTAATGGAGCCAATATGCATTTTCTTCTAGGATAGTCGTGCTGTTACCACCTCCTCACTTCCAAACTTTAGGATGTCTGGGTACTGTCATGTTTTCAAACGTAAACCAGTATAATGTCATATTTCCTAATAAGCGTTTTTCAGGATTTTAAAACCTAACTCTGGTATGGGTAGTGTTTTTTTTTTCACTGTCGATTTGAAAAAAGCTAGTGCTTGTGGCCTTACACGCGTGATGGCAGCAATTGTGTATCGCGCGACTGTGGTAGTATTGCCTGCGTTCCGGCTTTCAGCCTCTCCCTTTCTTTCTATCTTTAGTCCATCTGTCTTTCGTTTTTTTTTGGTAACGTAGTGTATAAAATGACATGAATGGAATTTTAAATCTAGGTCAGCTGCGTATCTCAAGGTTTTTCTTAGAAAGGCAGTACACGTTTTATCGTAGAAAGCGGGTATTGAAGCAGTAGGCTTTTACTATCAACGTGAAACGTTACAATTTGCAGACGAAGTAGAAAACAAGGGGGATTTCGAGTACAGTCATTGTGACAGCACTGTTCTTTACCATTCTTCTTTCCTTTTATTGAAGTTATTTGTTAGGCTTTACATTTACGTTTTAATTTATATATGTGGATTAGAATATTTCACGACAGTGTGCTTTCTGTGCTTCTTTATGGTGCGGAATGCTTGAGAGTTACAGAGAAGGAAATGTCGAAATTGTCCTCTTTTCACACAACATGCCTAAGAAAAATTCACCGAATCTTTTGGCCAAATACCATCACCATCCAAGATCTGCTTACTCGGAGCAAGCAAGAGGACATGCACACCATCATAGCTGGCAGACGCTGGAGCTGGGTTGGCCATGTCCTCAGAAGAGACCCCGATGCCATCACAAGAACAGCTATGCTTTGGACCCCTGAAGGAAAACGAAAGAGCGGCTGACCAAAAACAACCTGGCGGAGGACTGTGGAGGCTGAGATGCAAAGAATGAACCAGAGTTGGGGCACTGTACGAAGGATGGCCGCCGACCGAGCAAAGTGGAATCAATTTTTGTTGCCCTACAAGATGCCACTAGGCGTGATGGCCACTGACTGCTTTGACGGTCGGCGGCTAAGGATCAAAGAAGAAGAAGAATATTTCAATACTTCTGTATGCTTTAAGAAGTTGTAACATGTAGATCCAGTTGAGTCTGACTTGAGACCTGGAGGGTGGGGACTGCGCCTCAGTGTAAGGACGCAGTATGATAATTTCAATTCAGCTGGCGACGATGATTAAGATGAGGTATTAGATGCCACTAAAACTCTGACTTGTATTAATAATGCGAGTAGTAAACCACTACTGCACAATACGATTTCAGATTTGCTGTTGCTCGTTGTACACTGCTTGAGCTCCATTCCCGAGAGATGGATAGGCGCTGAAAAGGGTTTTACTTCAGGTATAGATGACAACTTGTGGTGCTAATTGCTTTTAGGAACCGTGAGATCGAGGAGAATGTTACGTTCTTCGCCTAACTGGAATCCTTCGGTAGCAGGGGGGTACCCTGGAACCCGCGATGCCAAGAATTTTGCCGACACAAGTCAAGACTTTTGCCCACAGTCGAATGTGTCTCATTTGGATCATCAGCGGGCAGGTAAAATCCACGAGAGTGCTTGAGTAAGAAAAACTATCTAGTTTTATAGTCTAAAATCAGACGCTGACCCAAACATCTGGCATCGCGTGCTTCCACAGGTGTTCGGCGTATAGCGTAATCATGAGTAAGATAATTATTATCTTAGAGTCTACATCAGAAACAACAGACAAGATAAAGTTTCATTGAATAAGGCATAATATTATTCTCCCACTAACTAACATAGAAAGCGACGGCTATTAGGGCCACTACTAAGGTACGAACGAACTCGAGGTTCTCTTCCCTGAACGGAGAAGTACAGAGTTACCCAGATATCAAAGGGCACCGTAGTAAGACAGCGGCCCGCTTCTCAAAGAATCTAATACTCGGTCAGCGGTCAAAACACTGTTACGAGTAAAAGAGCGGCCCCGAGTCTGGCAAACACCAGGTGCAATTATGCAAGATTACCATACGTTGCTGGCAGCTACAGACCGAATGGTGCATTTTTAATGAAGGCCAGCAGCGAAAATTCAAAGCCAGATACCGCGGGGTGGGGTCTGCGCGGGGAATAATGGGCTACGTAGATAAAAATCAGAATGATAAGAAAACGAAAGTGCAAATAAAAAAAAATTAAATAAAAAAAAAAAAAAAAAAAATGGGACGGATTGGAAAAATAAAATTTTCAGTCAATCCATGATAGCAACCAAACGAACGATACGTTAAGGCCTTAAAAACCCAACCCCTGCAGATGCAAGTAGATCAGTCCCAACTAAACTGGTCTGGCCATGTCTGTAGAATGGGAGAAGATCGGCTGCCACGGCAGGTATGGGAAGCTAAGAGCCAATGATCCAGACATCCAGGACGACCCAGAGTCTGCTGACTAGAACAGAACCAGGCCAGGAGGAAGACAGCCGATAGGATAGTATGACGCTCTCTCTTACAAATTTCTACGCCTCACGGTAGAAGAGGAACGATTAAGTAAGTAATTATTTGTGAGGGTACATTCAGACTATGTTCTATTTAACTCTTGATGTTCCTTTTCCATTTACAGCCCCAAATTCCTCTTGTCTGTTGATCTTCAACCTTACATTTACAGTCATAACAGCCTCTTATCTGTTTACCATCAGCCCTCCATTTACATCGCTAATATCGTCTTCTCTGTTGGCCTTCAATCTTCTATTTGCATCGCTGGTATCTTCTTATCCTTTGGACTTCAATCTTCCACTCATATCGCCAGTATCTTTTAATCTATTGGCCTCCAACCTACTAATTACATCTGTGGCAGCTTCTCGTCTGTTGTCGTTCAAACTTCTATTTACATCGCCAATGTCCTCATATCTGTTGACCTTAAACCTTCCATTTACATCGCCAATATCCGCATGTCTGTTGACCTTAAACCGTCCATGTGCATCGCCAATGTTCTCATGTCTGTTGACCTTAAACCTTCCATTTGCATCGCCAATGTCCTCATGTCTGTTGACCTTAAACCTTCCATTTGCATCGCCAATGTCCTCATGTCTGTTGACCTTAAAACTTCCATTTACATAGCCAATGTCCTATTGTCTGTTGACCTTAAACCTTCCATTTACATCGCCAATGTCCTCATGTCTGTTGAACTTAAACCTTCCATTTACATCGCCAATGTCCTCATGTCTGTTGACCGTAAACCTTCCATTTGCATCGCCAATGCCCTGTAGTCTGATTACCGTCAACCATCCATATCGTGGACATTGCCTTTGTCCTTTGACCTAGTATAGATGTTTTTACCTATTTTCGTTTACCCCGTGGAAGATACAAGAAGAGAAAGAAGACGTGTACGAGAAAGATTGTCTGACAAATCGACATCATCATCATCGTTTACCTCTTCCATCCCCAAGGACCATAGAACCACTACCGCAAATGGTCCCCTTGTTGGAAGCCTGTAAAAAGCATTATCATGCTCTTGCAGCGGTCGTTTCTTGAGCAATTTGTATTAGACGATAAGGTTGGCAGCCCCATGCATAAGATTAAATTGGTCGCCGTGTGCAACATGCCTGCTGGTGCATTTGTCCTATTTTTTGTCTCTTAAGTGAATTTCGGGAATCGTCCGGGACGACAAACAGACACAGGCTTTCAATAAATATAAAGATATTCTTCTTCTTCTGCTTTCGTCCTTAAAAGGACGCGTGTTACGTTGTGTCGCCAATTACAGCAAAGCTGCGATATTTGCGCCTTTCGGCCCGACACATCCGGTTTCAGCATGGCATTTTTGGGACCGAGTTAGCATTCCCTCTTCGATCCCTACTCTCTCAGCCAGACTGCAGTGATGCAGCCTGTTTCCAGGACGACCACTTGGAGAGGGAGTAGGGTCTGGGTCAGCTCTGGTTCGCTGACTCTGACGCAAGCAGTCAAGCTATGGGTCGCTGACTGTATTCATCTCTTTTGCTGCGTCTTCGGTCCCATATAAAGAAAGAGGATGAATATAGAAATACAGAGGAGAGCAGTATTTGTAACAATAAACTTCAAGGGTAAAGCATGATAGAAACCTGTTGGTACCGCCAATTGTTTATGATCGCCTACGTCAGCGGGAACAATACTTAATGGTGATAAAAATTTCTAACCAAATATAATGGTTAGAAAATACTACGAGTAAATAGTCTTTCTATTAAAAACTGTAAATATGCTATTGGGTTATTTTGTTTTATTGTAAAATTCATATTTCTTTATAGTATTCAAGAACTGGAGTATTTTCTTCTTCTTCTTCTTCTTTCTTCTTCCGTCCTTAGCCAAAGACCGACCAAGCAGTCAGAGGACATCACGCCTTGTGGCGTCTTAAGGGCAACAGCAGATTGATTTTCTCTGTTGCAGTTTCCCATCACGCCTAGCGGCGTCTTTAGGGCAACAACAAATAGATCCATCTGCCGTTGTTTCCGTAATCGGTGTGACAAGCCAACGGGTGATCAGCCCATTGGGCTGGAGTATTTTAGATAGATATAAATGGTATATGTTAGACCACTTATTAAATATACAGTGAAAAGACATTCACGTAAAGCAATGGTTCTTAACCTGTGGTTCATGGGACCCTTTGAGGTCCATGAATGGATTCTAGGGGTCCGTATACATGACCTAAAAATGGAAGTTTATTTGTCACCAAAGCTTTTACTCAGAAAATTATCATAGATTTTTGCATTAAAAAAATATGAATTCATTGCTTATGTATTTCAGTATGACTACATGAAAGCTTCACAGTTTTTCTTTGTAATAAAATGTTTTATTTTGAATGCAAAAAAATTTCTTTACGCGTCTATGTATATTTTTTTCTAATTAAGGGACCATCGCCTTCACCGGGCATTCAAATGGGTCCATGGCACAAGGAGGGTTAAGAGCCGCTGACGTGGAGATAGTGTGGAACCACAAACTATATAATCAGAGTATACGGAAATGGGCGGAGCAATGAACACGGTGATAGGATGGCTGGTATAAGTAAGACAGTCATAGGTAGACCTGAGCTGGATCGAAGTCTGTCTGCTCGAGGCTGAGTGTGTGTAAATCTTAGAGATCGAAAAAAGTTATTTCTGATTTTTATACCGTGCAGAAACATCATTCATAACTGGCTGAAACAATATATTGATTGTTAAAGTTATGAGCACGATGGCACTAAAAGAGCACTGTAGAATTAATTTCGATTGGATCACCCACTTCGGTTTAAATACTGAATAAACCGTGCATTAATTTTAGAGTTCTAAATAAGTTACAGAACAACGTAGTCTACAGACATGTTCGGCTCCTATAAGCAACATCTCTGTGATAAATTTTAAACAATATATTTATTTTTGTCAGAACGGCGATTGATATATTAAAATTAAATATGATTGAGTGCTAGGTAATGGGCACGATCGTGACCAGATTGATAAATCACAAAAAAGAAATTGCAGAGGTATACAGATTATAGACAAGATATGATCAATATAGGAGCGCAAAAAGATAACTATTTAGTAATTATTAATACATCGTTAATAATTAAGCGATAAAAATGAATGGTGAATTAAGTTTACTTTGAAAAAACAAAAACAAAAAACCGCAGCGCTAAACGGATGCATTGACCATACATCTTCAGCTGTGAGAGAGCGAAAAATGTATAAAACAGCACTAGAAAATTAAGCTTAATTATGAATAATTGTTAAGCAATGTTAAAAACAACAATAGAAAATGTAACATAATTCTAAATAACTGTTAAGCAATGACAGGTTACTAAATGACATGTTTGTGTTTTTGACATATTACTTTGTGACATGTTTCTCCGCTTAGTGATTTGAAAGATCCAACCTGATAATTATCTTTGTTGCATTCATTAGATCGTTGATGTTGTTGAATTTGGCGTTAGGTTTTGTTTGAATTAGTTATATTAAGTTGGCTCTGATTTTAGTTATTTGTAGCGGTTGGTTAAACACTGTGCTCTTCTCTTTAAGTTAGGAGTAAAGGACTCCTGCATGCCACACATTAGACCAGGGTTCGTTCCTCTCTCCCCAGTAAGCCAGCTGCGACATACTTTGCAAATGTCTTTCTTCTTCAGGCGCTATGACAAATAGCATAGGGGATTATATATCTCCACAGCTTCCTCATCCCCCTCAGTGCTGTTATATCTATTCTTTCCACGCCACGGAGTTAAACCGTTCTCTCTTTTAATTCTCTGTCTCGTTTTCTACGAAATCTTACTGTTGTTACGCACTCCAGCTTTCCTCTTCCACGTGCAAAGAAAGTAGACTGCTTCCTTGTAATATAAATAATAAACTTCCTTACGCACTGACCTCTTCAAGAAAATCCTTATTATTATTGTCAGCTGTCCGTGGTATTCCGAATATTTGTCTGTAAAACCATGTCTCTGTAGATGCCTTTTATTTTCTTCCTATTTTAATTCTGTTCTCGGGTGTCCTCCATTTTGACCAACGAGTGGCTGTTAATTACTGTTATTTCTTTACTTATTTATTACTTATAGTTCAAAATGCTTAGAAACTTATTTATAACTTCCCTGGCAATATTTCACTCAGAAAACAAATAGATAGAAAACCTAACACTCAGACCTGCTTCCGAAAGGCTTGTTAAAAATATCTCCACGAAACATTTATATTTGAATATGTCATGCTAATACATTTTTGTTAAATTGATTTTTCGTATGTGTTACCAATAACAGTCCCAATTAAAATGGTTTGGCCATGTCTGCAGAATGGGAGAAGCTCGGATACCACGACAAGCATCCAATATGTAAAAACTTCGAAAGCTCCCTAAATGAATGATGTAGTCGCGTCCTCTCATGTATTGTTTCTATGTTCTTTTAATGATAGACGTTAAAATTATTAATTTACTTAGAATAAGATATCAATATCTTCAGGAAAATAATAAAATACAACAAATAAGACAATCTCTGAACGGCCGAGGACTAGATTGGAACAAGGTTAGGAGGAACACAGCCGATAAGATAGAATGGTGCTCTCTCTCTGGCAAACCTCTACACCCCAGGGTAGCAGAAGAACGACTAAGTAGAAATAAAAATCAAGCTTCTGCTTTAAAATTACTATATAACTTAATGGAGCCACTTAATAGAAGTGCAAGTAAGATATTTTTCTAACATTAATTTCTGCCTAGTTTTATCTGATGTTTGCCGTTTCATTCTCTGCATCACCGCTTCAACACCAAACCTACCTGAGAACTTCCTGTTTCCCAGAAGAAGATAGAGGTAAGGATTTTGGAAAACTTTAACTTTAATGAAAAGTAAGTAAGTAAGACTGTCTGAATATATATATATATATATATATATATATATATATATATATATATATATATATATATATATATATATATATATATATATATATATATATATATATATATATATATCATCATCATCAGTTGCCATCTCCACAACGAAGGTTGGCTGTAATGGATCTCCAACGTCTTCTGTCTCTTGTCTTGGTGGTGCACTCTGATAGACTCTTTCCTGTCCATCTCTTGATGTTATCTTCCCACTTATAGCGCTGGCTTCCCCTTGCACGTTTGCCTTCAACTCTCCCTTCTGTTATGGTCTTCTGCAAGGTGTTATGCCATATATATATATATATATATATATATATATATATATATATATATATATATATATATATATATATATATATATATATATATATATATATATATATATATATATATATATATATATATATATATATATATATATATATATATGGCATTACACCTGGGTACTTTTCTTGTCAAAAAAATCAAGAGCTTTACATTTACATGAGAAAATAAATAACTTGGAAATTCTGTTCCATTAGTATAACTTGGTCACAATAATATCTGCACACACACAGTTCCAGTTAAAACTATTTCTGCTGTTGTTGGTTCTACACTACAGGGTCTGCTATTGTCATCATCCTAAATGGTAAGTTTGTTTTACGGTGGAAGAACTTTGGATGAGTCGCCAGTGCCTTACTAAAGGACTTATCTTTGTTATTGTACTGCTGCTGTGCTGATGATAATAGTCAGGAGCACCAACATGTGACTCCTGGCTGACGATAAGGGGTCTAGCTCCACTTGTATTCAGAGCGCTCAACTCCCACACGTTCTTCTTCTTAGTTTACTGCAGCAACAAGGTACTTCATAATACAACCTGGAATAAGAAGGACAATCCATCCTATGTAGAGCCTGTCTCTATCAATTTCACACCTAATCAATACTAAAACTTATCAAACTCAGACATTTGTGCTAACAAGTCGCACCAGACCTTAAATTTCGTTGTCTACAATCAGTTTCATGTAATCATTCTTCTTCAGTGTTGATTCAAAGCCAATGTCCCTCATACATTGTTTGTCTTCCATACAATAATCATGGTGTGTACAATAGCATGCGACCTTTTGATTACTTCATTCTAACATTCCCTATATATTTTCACATGTTATTTGAACAATGTGTCACTCCAGAAGAAAATCTCAATTTATTAATACCACACTTACAATCGCAAATTTTTAAGGCCAATGGCAAACATATTTACACATTTTTCACTCCGAATAAGCCTGCTCTATACACATTCCTACTTAGGTCGTCGTGACACAACACGTCCCTTTCGGCAGTATAAAAAAAATCGGCACACATAGCCTGTGGTAAACTATTTTTGAGACTATAAACTTGGGCGGTTTTAAGTGTGTTTGTCTAATCTGACCAAATTTGAAAAAATATTATATCATAGTTATTTGTGGACCGATTTTAATTATCAAAAGTGATAATTAAACGGCAAATTTCTCTTTATCGTTCTATACAGTTTTCCTTTAGTTATTCCTTTGCATTTTCATCTGGGTAATTTTTTTCTATTTAAATGTGACCTTACCCTGATATAAAAATATCACTAAATTAAATTTTTCTAAGTTAAGATAATTTTATTATGAGGGAATCTTTACGTTTATGTGTTAAGCAATCTCGGCGCTATATTTCGAGATATCCCTTTCATTTTAATTATCTTTAGTTATCAAGAAATAAATTATCTAAGTTCAGTCAAAAACACAAAATAGGCATTTATTTCTCGTCAACCAAAATTTTCTTACCACTACAAAATATGGAAACGATTTGATTGGTTGTTAAATTGTACTACGTTCTTCGAAAAATATTGGGGTGGGTGTGTGTGTGTGTGTATGTGTGGGGGGTGGTAACTTTTAACTTGATTCTTAGAAAATTTCAAATACTCTAGTAAATTGTTGGCGGTAAATTTGACTGGGCCCTCAGAAAAATTTCAAATACTGTAGTTAATTATAGATTTTAAAATTACGATAGCTAGTTCGTTTTGAGCGGGGAATTTGAGCGTGTTGTTCATACAGATTCACTTCACGACAGTTCCCTAAGGCGAACGAACGAACGAGCTTTCCTTTCGAAGGGTTAAGAACTGGGCGCGCAGGCCCATCTAACATTCTGCCCTTCCATTCTCATTTATCTTGCATACTATATCCTTTCATTCTCACATGTTACTTTAAGCATTAATTTAAAGACATGCAACATTATAAAGGTAATATAACAGCATTCATTTACAGTATGAGGATGCCAATGGGCTGTCAACCTCATCATGTAAAATAAATTGCTGCAGAAGCCATCGTTGAAAGAACATGCTTTAATTTTAATTTACTAGAATACATTTTCAGGCTTCGCCTTTGCTAGTGACTTGAAACATCTGAAAAAGAACGCAACAGAGATAAAAAGACAGCGGTACGAGAATTAGCGATACTCATATATATCGGTAAATATGAGGCTAAATTTCACAGTGACTACTATGATAATATGTGTGTCATGTGGTCTTATTACTCGTGATGGGATATTCACCGCATCCAGTCATGACCTGGCGCCCACGTTACCAAGATTCTCGCCGGAGGTCACTGGTAATTTTCTGACTACTGAAACTCCGGCGTCGTCAACCTCGGATAATAAAAGTGACGACATTCAAACTGATAATTCAACTCTATGTACAGAGACCACCATTTGCCTAGGTTGGTATTAGCGGTAATATAGTACTGTTTTTTGTTACAATTAATGACGATGTTGTTAATCAACAAATTAATTAAATCAATGTCTTGTTTGAGAATGTCTCTACCTGATGAGGTTAAAAAAATACGACTGAATTAGTTAATGATTGCGAAAGGTAGATCAAAAATATATCAAAAGTTCGAGATAGTATTTCGATTTGATTAATCCCAATGTAGAAAACTTCGATTCAGACAGCCATTTCTATCCGAACATTGAAAACCATTTTGATATTCAAGATGTTAACCTAAAAACTACGGGATGCCTCTTGTCACTGTATTGTGCTTCTTACTGGCTATTAGGAAAACCACACTGTCAAAGGAATTATCATAAGAAAAGGAATTCAGTTGATTCTGACGAAACAATCCACCCTTTAACTGTTTCCAGATGGAGGACAAAGTGAGAATACTTGATGAGACTCTTGTGGCACCTGGATCCGATAATCCACATAGAAAAGACAAAGATCATTAGAAATAATGTTGCATATGGTGGCCAAATAGTACTTGGATAAACATCACTTCAAGTTAAAGATTCACACACACACACACACACACACACACACACACACACACACACACACACACACACACACACACACACACACACACACACACACACACACACACACACACACGCACACGCACACGCACACGCACACGCACACGCACACGCACACGCACACGCACACGCACACGCACACGCACACGCACACACACACACACACACACACACGCGCGCGCGCGCACACACACGCGCACACACACACACACACACTTTGGTAGCAACATACACAAAGTTGAAGGGACAGATAATGATATTAGAGGCAGTTAATGACATTAGAGGAAGTGTCTTGACATTTACGTAACATGGGCATCAAAGGCCATCAACTAAACAATAAAAGTAAGAATGTTCAACTGACATTTAACAACAAAAAGGCAACCAAGAAGCCATTGATGTTCGTAAACGGTTACGGGACCGAAGACGCAGCAAGAGAGATGAATGCAGTCAGCGACTCATAGCTTGACTGCTTGCGTCAGGGTCAGCAAACTAGAGCTGACCAAGACCCTACTCCACCTCCAAGTGGTGGTCCTGGAAACAGGCTGCATCACTGCGGTCTGGCTGAGAGAGTAGGGATCAAAGAGGGAAGGCAAACCCGGTCCGAAAAATGCCGTGCGGAAGTCGAATGTGTCGGGCAGAAAGGCGCAAATATCACAGCTTCGCTGTAAACGGCGACACAACGCAACCAACGTCCTTTTCAGGACGAACGAGCAAGAAGAAGAAAGAAGAAGAAGTAAACGGTTACAAAACATAAAAAGATCAAAATAGATTCACCAGATCATTAAACTGGAATTAATGGAAAGAACCATAAAAATACCAGTGCGATTAGAGGTAAGCAATAGACATTTGTGGTGGATTGGAAATACATTTAGAAAATCACCTTTCAGCGTCACAAAGCATGCATTATTCTGAAATTCTCAAAGTAGTGATCATGGGCGCAGCATCTACCTCCCGAAAAGAAGTTGAAAAAGAGAAAAGGGGACAGACATAAATAGGAAAAGAAAACCATAGAAAGAATTAGATTGCCAAAAACATAAAGACTCGGAAACAACTGAACGTAAACCCAAATTCCACAGTGATCTGAAAGGCAGGGGGGGGGGGGGGGGGGGGGGGGGGGGGGGGGAACGAAGAAGAAGAAGGTTTTGTTTAAGCAGAACTGATGAAACCTTGCAGGTAATAGTGAGGTTTTTATAAAAGTCCGACTGTTCCTAACTGTGGAGAATAATCATGACAACGTTAAAACACAAGTGTCTAAGATGGTGATTTTTTTTTAATTTGAGTACTGTTATTTTTTTTATTTTTAACTCGTTTGCAACCAGACGATACTCTCATGGCCTCAAAACCCAGCCCCTGCAGACCCTAGTAGAATAGTCCCAATTACGATGGTTTAGCCATATCTGCAGAATGGGAGAAGATCGAGTACCACGACAAATATGGGAAACTAAGAGTCAGGGATCCAGACCTCCAGGACGACCCAGAGTTCGCTGGAAGGACAACATTAGACAATCTCTGAAGGACCGATGACTAGATTGGAACCAGGCCAGAGGGAAGACAGCCGATAGGATAGTGTGGCGCTCTCTCTGGCAAGTCTCTACACCCCAGGGTAGAAAAGGAACAACTAAATAAGTAAGAGTTTGTATTTGGAAGTGCAATTAAATAAAAGCTCCGCTCATTGTTTAAGCTGTTAAAAAGTGAAGAACTCATATTTCAAAGACACTTTTTCTCCGACTGAATGGGCGGTTCAGCTTTTTATCAAAATGAAACGTTTCGTCATTTTTGTAAAAATCATGATTAATGTGAGTGCTGCAGCAGAGGTTCACTGTCCCACTGCCTTAGTATAAGATTTCTGATAACATAGAACGGCAAGACATTTCTTGACCTGCTTAAATTTTACTTAAAGATACATAAATCACTAACTGCTTGCTTACAAGATTTTATATATATTTTTTTCTTTTTTTTTTTCCAACCAGCGCCACTCGAGCTTTCCAGCCCCTTTGGCCCAATGACATGTCATTGTGAGGCTGGGGGGTCAGTGGACTTTCCTTCCAACCCGGTCAGAAGCTTCGCTCCTTCCCATCCACAGGGGGTTTATGTGCAGGAGCCGTTCAGGTTATTCGGTCAAATTCCCGGTCGTAAACATTCCTTCAAACGCTGACGCCCGGGCTTGAACCTTGAAAACCAGGTCGCCAGTACAACGTTGTGTAGTAAGATCCCTGATACCCCGATCAAATATATATAATATTACTGCTTATAAATTCAAAAACTACAGAGATAAAATAGGGAGTAGTGTTCAACATCGTCACCATAGCCCGCCGTCATGTTGGTTCTAACAAGCAGTACGCCATAGTAAACGATACACAAAAACTGTTAGCTTTTCCCCTCTCCGCAATACCCATTTTCTCTCAAATAAACGGCTTTTGACAGACCGAGATGCATAGTAGTTTCAAACGGCGTGATAGAATACAAGAAACGTAACTGACTGCCACCAGGTAGTCATCCTCACAGATGCACTGTCTGTCCTGCAAGCTCTCAAGGGTGGTAAATTCCCGCATCTGAGAAATGAACTAAACAAGGTAGCTGCCAAAAAGAGAACCATACTTCAGTGGGTACCATCTCATTGTGGTGTACCCGGAAATGAAAAGGTAGATAAACTTGCGTCACAGACTTGCTTAGTCTAACACTAAACGCGAATGAATGGTTAAGAGTTTGAATAAAAACTACTTGGCCATAGTTACGCTGTTGCTAGGGCATATTTTTTCCCAAAAAGTTAAAGTTAAATAAAGCAGTAGTGTCTGCTATTGAATGAAAGGACACCCCACCGCTTGCCCCACCCCGTTCATTAGTGGTGCAGTTTGAATGTATAACCATTTAGATAGGGAGACGATTAGTATAAACACACAGACAGGCTCGCATTTCCTGTATACCGTGATAGTATTTTCTGATGAAATCCTAACGCGTTGCGTCGTTTTGAAAAACGAACGAGCAAGAGAGAGAAAAATGTAAGTGGGGGATTTGCATGGAGGCATAATTGAAAAGATAGCTTATGCAGTGTGATACTAAAAAGGGAGAGAAAGGGTGGCCCAATGAAACCTAGCTGAATAATAAAATAAAAGCAAGGACAGTTGAAAAATAAAATGCTAATACTTGTTTATTAGAAGATAATACTACCCATAATGTTATAATATTTTACAGTAAAAACGCTTAGATACTAACAGAATATGGTAAAGAGAAGACACAGAGACATACGCATTGTAGTCCTCACTCAACTTTGCTCGTAGGGGAAAAAGGGGGGGGTGGAACGGTACATTTTTGAAAGTGTAATTTATTTTTGAAAAAAAGAGACTAGTGGGCATAACATAATTCGATTGGCTGTGGTAAAATAGACTAAGAGGAGTGATAAAAACGATTTGAAACCAGCATTAGTTGCCATTCGAAAATTAAAATCTCACAAGTAGTGTTAGCTTCAGACGCAAGGAATATATGACCAGTGCCTTCGCTGTTCTGCATCAGTGGCGATCTGAATGTGCCCATTGATCGCCGGTTAACCTACAAATTGTGTATTATTTCATTGATGCGGTAAGATAAACATTTATATAAATCTTGTTATTGATATGTATCTGTATTATTGCATGTGTATGCCTTATTGATGCGTAGAGGCACCACCAGAAAGGCGCCAAACTAAACCTTTGTGTCATGCCACAAATGCTATTAGGAAAGATTATCACCTTGTATTAAAGCCAGACAGGCTTACTTAAACTGTGGGAGTGAATGAAAAGACATAGTTGAAAATAAAATATGACATTATTATGACATAAGACCAGCAAACCACTGGCCGTCTTCAGCAAGTCACAGTGTTTGCACATGACTTTATATAATTAAGTATCATTTCTTCTATGACAAGGAATGTATCAAACGAATGTTTAAAGATTACCTGATGATGAATAGGGCACCAAATCAGATAGGAACGATAGCTATTTATTTAGCAACTTCACTGATCTTGAAAATGTTGATAATGTTTAATTGTTTAGAGATGGAGATATGTGTATGATGTACTAAGGAGGCATTAATCCTCTGATTTCAGGGTTCTATCTTGAGACAATCAGTGAGCCACATACTAAAAAATACGTACTCCTGAAGCTGCAAGCTCGAGGCAAAAACTACCTGTTTGCCTTTATTCTAAAGAGTCGGAAGCAGTATTCAGACGTTGCAGTCGGGAAGAAGGTGGTTGTGAGAAGGACATCACAAGTTCTACGACACAAAGTTAAGCCCAATTGTCCACGGGCGTGTGTTAGTTCATTTAACCATATTCTCCATCAATAATATATCAATCAGTTTTCTTGACATGATGATACAAGTCGTTCTTCCGAAGCGTGTACATTCATATGAGTTATTGCTTCATCAGAACACTTCCAGCCAGGAACAATTTATATTAATAATAACAGACACAGTTGTTGTTTTAATTTACTTTGCTGTAAATAAATTGCATTATCTTTTGAGTTTTAAACAGTCCTGTATCCCAGCCATTGAGATACAGGCAAAATAAATTGTAAAAAATATTTTCATTCAAAATTTACTCAGCGACTTGTTTAATTACTTGTTCATTAAGTTATAGGTGGAGTTGTTGTCATTTTTATTAACATTACATTGAATTCAAAATATATAGCAGATTGAGGTCGTAGGATGGTAGCAGACAGGTACCCTGAGAACAACTTCAACAACAATTAGACCCAGGGACTTGCATAGCTGACCTCACATCTGTAGACAATTAATACTTAACCTTTTAACATCAAACCCACCACACGTTGTAGCCATTACACCAGCGCGGCTCCCAAGATTTTATATAAATAATGAATATTTCGTCCAGTTAAGCCGTACTTTCATCGAAAGTTAAGATTGTGAAGTTATATGTTTCACCGGATCAACAAACTAGAAATAGTGGGGAAAAACCAAACAAATGCCTGTAGAACAAGAGGAAGGAATAAAGATTGGTGGTGAACAAAACTACATTTAGCAAATCACATTTCAGCATCGCAAATCACGCATTGTTATGCAATTCTGAGTGAAGAAGAAATAGTGGGAGTTAGAGTGTGGAGTTATATGTGTCACGTTTAGTTAATCAAATTTCAGAGCAAGATGGCTTTTGCAGCTACGGCATGTTGTCATCGGGATGGACTTGGTTCAAATTTCCCAAGTGTCTGTTTTCTCTCTCTCTCTTTCTTTGTAAACAAATAAAGAGGGAAATGTCTCTTTCTTTTCTGTTGGTTGGTGTGAGGTCTGTCTTCCGGAAGCTTTTAATTTTCTTACTCCAATGTTTGTTTCTGTAGATTTATTGTTTACAAGCTTTTGATTTCCAAATTTCTTAATAGCTATACATGAGATTTAAATTACTTGCTGGAGTATTTATGCGCCGCAAACACCATGAAACATCAACCTTTGTGCACAGCACATAAAACTTTGTATACAATAGAGCAATTTTATGCACACTGCTGAACTCCTACGCAGCTTAAAGAACTCTATATCTAAAAATTTGGAAAACTACGACTATTAGTGCAGATTGATTTTTTAATTGGTTTTTCATTACCAGAGAACATTTCATGGATTGCCAACGAATCCTGGTTTTACGTCAATACCAACCAGACGTCCAATACAACTAGGTCATGCGTGAGGTCAAATTGCAGCAGTAAAACAGCAAGAACTACACGAGGCAGAAGTGACTTTGGCGGGTATCTTAGTAAAAATGATTACAATTATTACATGTTGGTAAGTAGCAGACATTTTCGTAAAGGGGTTCTTGGGTAGAAGACAAGGATTGCAATGGTACGCTAGGACCACCAAGATGAAACTGTTGACTAGAACCAGACAGGTGCCAGTGGAATAGGAGATAAGAAGAAAACACTGGCGATGGATAGAAGACACGTTGAGGATATATGTTGACAGCATTACAAGGCAGCCCTTGTTCTGGAAACCCCATAATAAAAGAGGCGGAGGGAGACCAAAATAAAAACACTTGGAGAAGAGAACTTGAGACAGAAATGAACAGGGATAAAGAACACATGGAACGCATTTGTTGAAGGCCTATGCTCCTTAGAGAGCTAAAGGGGAAGTGCTATGGGAAGCGTCATGGTTGCTATCACATTTGTTGCCCCTTGTATTTCCACTGTTTCTGTGGTAAATTGATCAGGGGTGCACTATCATTGAATGAATGAAAGTAGCTAAAGTCCTCATTATGTCCTTTTTTCTGTGTCCTCAAGAAGCTTTTCTGATTAGTTTTAACTCTTCATATTGCCCAGTTTTAAATCTTCCTATTGCTCAGTTTTAAATCTTCCTATTGCCCAGTTTTAAATCTTCCATTGCCCAGTTTTGAATCTTCCTATTGCCCAATTTTGAATCTTCCTATTGCCCAGTTTTGAATCTTCCTGTTGCCCAGCTTTAAATCTTCCCAATGCCCAGTTTTGAATATTCCTATCGCTCAGTTTTAAATCTTTCTATTGCCCAATATTGACAGATTTCCTATTAAAAAATAATAAAAACAATTATGATTAATTTGATAACAATGTTGAATACGATGGTAACTAAACTACAATGCGATTACCAGTATACATAAGCCGACAGTAATGAGATATGCGACGATAATGATTTTCTCCAGATTATAGACCCGATTCGCATGAGCTTTAACATCATCGACACGCCTCTACTGTTGCTGACTATTGTTTCATTTGCAAGAGACAAGGACGTCAGTGTCAGCAACAAGTTCATTGTGTCAATAAACGTCTTCGCCCTGGTCTGTTCAGCGCTCAACATAGGTAACTCTTTATATTATTATTAGCAGCATAGAAATAATTACTAATTTTCAAGTAACATGTGTTTTCAGCACCCACATTCACATGGCCCCGTGTAGTTACGGGTGGGGGAGGGGGGGATTCTCTGAAGAAACAATGACAGAATAGCACTACTGCACCCACAAGCATGTCGTACAGTGCGACTAAAAGGAGGTTGTGCATGGGGCTGAAAACGTCATTATGTAACACAAATAGCCACAGAAATCACGCCTGTAAGATCATGTGAATGTTTGCTGCAGGCTTCCTGCAAAGGGGGCCAGCTACAGTGTTTGATCCATGCTACGTAAGGAGCGAAAAGAAAAGTGGTGATGACATTCACATGGATCTCGCAGTGCCCACAATTCTTCCATTTAAAAAAATCATAATCCTTGATGTCCTTCACCATCTATTTCCGCTATCTCAGCGTTCCGAGATGTTGAGATCCCATGTCTTAAATGCTTTTTTTTTTTTTTTGGTGTAATTTACCTCATATTTCCTAGCTATATGCATTCTATTCATCGAGACCTCTTACTACTTCTGAGACATTCATTTTAGCTTTTATCACCCTTCATCTCTTCCGAATGCGGTCAGTCACACTTCTTTACATCAACAATATTTCGTAAGCCATACACGTTCGGCGTTAAATTAGTTTTTGATTTATAAAATGTCATAAGCCATATATGTTCAGCTTAACTTATTGTATTTGATTTATAAAATTATCTAAACAAATTCTCCCTTTGAGAACAAAGACAGATTGTAGGAAAAATATTTAGACTATTACCCTTCTCACTCATCAGAAATTTATGATTAACTAGATTATGTTATGCAGAATGCAATATCATAAACACCATCTGTGAACTCATTTGATGTCCAGATGCTACCTATCGCCAATATTGTCTCTCCAGACAGATTATCGTGATAATCACACACAGGGATGGTCCCGTGAAACGATAAACGCATCTTCTTCTTCTTTGATCCTTAGCCGCCGACCGTCAAAGCAGTCAGTGGCCATCTCGCCTGGTAGCGTCTTGTAGGGCAACAACAAATTGATTCCACTTTGCTCGGTCGGTGGACATCCTTCGTACAGTGCCCCAACTCTGGTTCATTCTTTGCATCTCAGCCTCCACAGTCCTTCGCCAAGTTGTTTTTGGTCTGCCTCTCTGTCGTTTTCCTTCAGGGGTCCATAGCATAGCTGTTCTTGGGATGGCATCGGGGTCTCTTCTGAGGACATGGCCAACCCAGCTCCAGCGTCTGCCAGCTATGATGGTGTGCATGTCCTCTTGCTTGCTCAGAGTAAGCAGATCTTGGTTGGTGATGGTATTCGGCCAAAAGATTTGGTGAATTTTTCTTAGGCATGTTGTGTGAAACGCATCTACCACCTGTATAATCTGCCAGACAAACAGACACGGTCGTCGGTAATCCAGACAGACAATCTTGGCTACCTATTCATCCTCGTACGAGACCATATTGTGTTATCTCAAAATTGACTCATTAATTACCCATTAAGATATCTTCCACGGACAACTGGCAGATAGCAAAAGAAAGGTAGGGCGACCGCAGCTGAGGTTCAAACATGTGTGCAAGAGAGACATGAAGGCACTGGACATAAATCCGGCAACCTGGAAGGACGAAGCTGCCGATCGCATCAAGTAGCATTGCTTTCAACGGCGCCACCTCAGACTGGGCTAAAAGAAGTTCTCATAACAAGCAAAAGAGAAATGAACACGCCGAAAGGAACACTAGGAAAATAAGCAGCTGAGGGCTGTCACCTCTGGGGCGCATTCCCATAGGCAGTTATGACTGAAGGGGTTACTACTACTACTACTACTACTACTACTACTACTACTACTACTACAACAACAACAACAACAACAACAACAACAACAACTACTACTACTACTACTACTACTACTACTACTACTACTACTACTACTACTACTACTACTACTACTACTACTACTACTACTACTACTACTGCTACTACTACTATTACTACATTACCCATTCATTACACAGCTCGTACCTTCCACTTTGTTATAGTGTTAGATAACTATCTCAGTACTCAAGAGAACAAAGACAATTTGTTGGAAAGATATTCTGACTCTTGTGCCTGTCTCATCCATCAGAAATGTAAAACACAGAATTATTACGAACTAGATTATCTCACAATTAATTAATTAATTCCTTAACCTTCGGCTTCTAAAGGAGCATAGGCCTTCAACATCCCTAGTTCTACTGCACCGCATCATCAGCTCAAGGTCTTTCCATCTCCCTCATCCCATACTGGCTAAATGTAAAAAATTGAAAATCTACCCACCACAAAAATATGTATAGACTGTATGATTTCCGTATACACACATTGGGATCCTCGCCGGTGCTAAGGAGTTAGTGCACTGTGCTGCGATCCTCATTGTGTGATCTAAGGGAGGAGGTCGGATCACTAATGGAGTTGTCTGAGTACAATGAAGATGGTCCTTAAAACCAGACCAAACCAAAACAAAGTCATCCCTTTCATTTCTGTAACGAGATCGCCCCGTTGTGAGTATTTTCATTCTCCCTCTGCCCCTCTTTCCCTTGAAGATTCCAGAAGTAGTACTACATTGCAATGCGATCCAGAGATTTCCTCCGTGTGTATCCTATTCATCGCCAGCACCTTTTTCACATCTCTTGTTCCACAAGCACTTGTCTGGTTCTCATCACCAGTTCCACATTGGTGAGCTTGTCGTACAATTTCTTTTGAAACACCCATTAATGGTTTCTTTCTTTGTCCACAGGGATGAGTGTTATCAAGTACACAGCGGGCCCAACACACAAAGTATATATGCTTTGGGTTATTATGAGCAATTACTTCATTGTCTGCTGTAGACGTATTGGTGAGTTTCAAGGATATTCGTTTATATCCTTTTTAGGAACAGGATAGATAGATGGATATTTAGATTAGATTAGATTAGATTAGATAGATAGATAGATAGATAGATAGATAGATAGATAGATAGATAGATAGATAGATAGTTAGATAGATAGATAGATAGATTGTTAAGTAGGTAGAAAGACTGACAGACAGATAGATAGATAGATAGATAGATAGATAGATAGATAGATAGATAGATAGATAGATAGATAGATAGATAGACAGGCAGACAGGCAGACAGACAGACAGACAGACAAATAGATAGATAGATAGATAGATAGATAGATAGATAGATAGATAGATAGATAGATAGATAGATAGATAGATAGATAGATAGATAGATAGATAGATAGATAGATAACTTTGAGGGATTGACAAATTAATAATACGCGTATATGCGGTAGGCAACAGCTTATAAGAACAGCAGAAAGTTATGGTTTAGACAGACTAGAGAATAGACAACTGGTTAAAAAATAGAAACTGTAGACAAATAGTCTGATGATGGACGGACAAATAAGGACACATAAACAAGCAGAACCGACAGAAGAACGGACAGAAGTGCAGAAAGACTCAGAGAGACAACAGGTGAAACAGACGGGGCAGCTGGCAAACAGAGAGAGAACCAAAAGACGAGGGAACAGACAGATGAGATAAGGAGAAGAGGTAGACAAACAGATGGGACAGAAAGAAAGGCGAAGAGCGGAATTGTAGGATTTACCGACTGATCAGGAGAAAGGTTTTAAGGACTATCTTCATTGGACACGGACAACTCCATAAGTGATCCGATCTCCTCCCTTAGATCACACAAGGATGATCTCAGCACAGTGCACGACCTCTGTAGCATCGGCGAGAATCCCAATGTGTCTATATAGGAATCACACATTCTATAAATATTTTTGTGGTGGATAGGTTTCTAATTTTTTAATTTTGCCAGGGTAGCGACCCGATAGGCCTACTCTTTACGATTTCCAGCTGCCGTGGGATTTTTTAACCTGCACAACTTGCACACGGGACCTCCTAGTTTTTCGCCCTTATCCGAGAAGGCTAGGCTTCCGATCTCACTACCCAGGAGATGAGGGGGGAGTATGGCATCATTAGGACCACTGGTTCTGAAAAAAAAAAAAAAAATTCTATAAATTATATTCCCTCAACTGGGAATCGAACCCGGTACCTCTAGAATTTGAGGCTGATGCCATACCTCTTAGCCACTGACCCCTACGATTTGTACAGAGTAGACAAGAACAGGTACTGACATATTTTAGAAAACCATAGAACAGAATACTACAACCAAAAACACATACGCATACAAATGAGAATAGACAGACATTTTTGGAAATAAACATTTTGGGCAGACAATGGGTGGGGACACGCGCGCACAGTGCGACAGAGAGACAAGTAGTGGAATAGACAAAGAGAGAAATGCAAGTCAGGCAGCTTAAATAAACAGACTAAAGGAACCAGGCAGGTAAAAAGTCGAGAGATGGTGACAGAGACGAAGGACACACAGGTTGTTCATTGCACATCTAGACCATACAGATACATTTTCGTGAATAGTCTAGCATATAATAGTTGAGCAGCGTTTAACAACAAAGTTTTCTATCAACAGTGTACATTTTGAATCTGCTGCTGGCAGCCCAAAGACTTCTTGCTGTGGCCAGTCCCATCAAATCTCGTTACACTGGCCTCCGCAAAGCCAAGGTCGCACTACTTGTGGGCGTGCCTATCTTTGTTTTCGTTTATCACATCTATCTGGCATTGATGTTCACCACAGTGGAGATAGAACCAAACATATTTATACAGAGTAAGGGTTTAAAATACTCAAGCTAGTGCCATAACAATCATCATATCCAGTTGTGTCATTCTAATGTTTTAAAAACCAGATCTGTCCGGATACTACGCGTATTTCAAAACAATGCGTCAAAGCTATTCCTATTTGTATAATCCTATATATATATAATATCCCAACTTTATCTGTCTGTGCGTAACTGTTACCAACAGATTACTGGTGACAATGTATATAGTTATTATAATATTTATCTGTCTGAGGGAAGGTATTTGTTTTTAGAATCAGGATGTTTTCCTGGCCAAAGATATATCACCCATGATTGATTGATACTTTTGTTATATGGGTTATCTCCCCTGGAGATCGAATTTGGCGTATGAATCCAGATTTCGTTAGTCTGTGCCTTGTTGGTCCAGAAAACAGATTGTTCTTGCTTAGGTTTATGCAGGAATGTTTATGGTCCGAGTCTATGTTTACTCTGTGTCTATTTCGGTCTTATATCGTGATATCTTGGTATGTCTAAGTGGAACTATTTTTCCTTGTACTGAACTTTGGGGTCAGGGAGTTTCTGCGCATGCCGAGAGGAAAGAGGGACTTCCGTGATGATGGAATGTCTGGCGAAAGCCATGTTGAAGACGAGTCCTCAGTCTGTTGATCTCTGTGATTTGTTATGGGGGCGAAGATCATTTCTGATATGATTATTAAGTCTATTAGTCCCCAGTGTTTATTCTATAACGCCAGGAGAGGGGCGTATGTGTTCTGCTAGTGTATTTCCCATGCCCAGGTAAAAGAACTTTTTGCTGAACTTTTTTCGTCCTAGGCGTAGCTGGGCAGACGTTTACATTGTGATTATCTATATCCATATATCGGGATGACATGTTACCTAGCAGCACTGAATATGATTGTATGCAGCAGTTATGATGAGAGAATATGCTGATTCTTGTAGAATCATTTGTGTTTATGAACAAAGCTTATATTGAAGATTTACTATACATCTGTATAGTGAGCGATGCTCAAAGGGAACCAGAAGCCATTTTGGATCCTAACTTATTGTCGATCATCAATCAGAGAACAGGGATGCCCCTTATTATCAGGTGATGATTAAGAGATTACAGTTATAAAGAAAACCCAATACTGGTGGGTTAACATTGTCTTCAGATAGATTTGCTGAACTTTACCTAAAAGAATCTTCGCTAGAAAAGAGGTTCTGTCTAGGAGTCATGCTTGAACAGTATTTATTAACTGACACGCTGGGTCAGTAAGGCCTGATGATTATATTGATAAACAGTGGAAATCTAAGTGCTTGTCTATGGATGTTCCATTGGAATGTTCTTCAACATGAATGCTAACTTAAGATGGTAGACCATTGATCAACTGTATGCTATTTATGTCGACCTGTGTTCCTGTAACTATACTGGTTCTGTCCAAGTGTTTGTGTGTCCAATTAAACAGTATGAAACGACCACAGTAGTCTGCATCATTAACTTCTAGATACATGTGAGTGAGTGTTTGATCTTCTAGTCAACTCTTCAGAACAAGCCATGCATTCGCGTACTGACACTCACATCAACACCCAAAGTAAACATTACATCCTTGTCGGAGCCTCATTAAGTTTTTGGACAAGGTGACCTGTATGCCCAACACTGTGCCGGTTTTGAGTTGACCATCTACACCTATACCAGCTGTATTAACATTGTGCCTGTACGAGCTATATCACAAAATAGCACTTATTAACGTGGTGACTGCAAACAAGACCATATCAATCTGGTGGCCTTATCAATCTGGTAGGCCAGCTTTCTGGGTCAACCTGCACAGTGGACATTTTGAGAAGTCAGCTACTGGGACCAGACCGTTTCCTGTGGCCTGTTACGACACACATGAACACCAGCAGTACAACTCTACAGTCGAAGTCAGCATGACCTGCCCTATCGAGCGTATGCAGTAAATAGGTCAGCGCTCGTCGAACAGACGGTGTTTACATTAAACAGACAGCATTACACATCAGTGTTGGATCGTATATTTGACTGTGTTTGCGAAAAGTACAGTGCAACTGAAGCGAGAAGTCCTACTTATGATTATTAGGAACTGTAAACGGTGGATTTTCCTGCACTGCCCTAGTTTGTGTTGAACTTTAATAATTTAGGCCAGAATTAATTGTTTATTAAAGTGCCATAATACAGTACCATTATAACTGAGCCTCCTATCTGCAACACATTCTATCTGCAACACATTTCATTATATTATATGTATTTATGCTATATGTATATTTATGTTTACATGTTTATATGTGATATTTGTTTATATTTCTGTGGGAGGTTGGGTAAGGTGACTATTATAAAAGATATCACGTCATAGAGGTTTTATAATAGCGTTCAGTAGGTGCAAATTTTCTTAATTGAAAATTTGCTAGCGACAATTTGTTGCTATTTCTGTTAGTTGTGAAGACGCGTTTTTTTTTTCTTCGTCGTTTTTGTGATATTTTCCTGTTCTTTAGTTTTGTTTTGATTTGTGTGTATTTGTTGGTCTCATCTTTCCTGTACACTACTAGCTGTGTAGTGAACTTATGAGAAATAATCAACTGATGATTAATTGCTATTATTAGAAGTACACAGTTGATCATACAAGACCTTATTTAAAGGCTTGTTTCCCACAGAGATTGTGATAAAGGGAGCTGGTTATTCAAGCTATTAAGAGCTTGTTTCCATTTATTTGGAGATAGATTTCATTATTGCTATTTCAGGTATCTAGTCACATATTGGTATACATTATGTCGACTTTAGATTACTTCATTGAGTTAGGGAAATCCCTAGGCAAGACTGGAGATAAGTTAGAGGAGTATGCTACCAGTCAATATGAAAAAGCACAAAAGGCGGAAGAGAGAAAACAAAAAGCCGAGGATAAAAGAATGGAATTAGAATTTGAGCAAAAGAAATTGCAGATGCAAATAGACGAAAGGAGATTCCAAATGGAAATGGAAAAACAAAATAAAGAAGCTGAGGCTGAACAAAAGAGATTAGACAGAGAAGCTGAGGCTGAACAAAAGAGATTAGACAAAGAAGCTGAACAAAAAAGATTAGACAGAGAAGCTGAGGCTGAACAAAAGAGGTTAGACAAAGAAGCTGAACAAAAGAAATTAGACAAGAAGCTGAACAAAAGAGAGTAGACAGAGAAGCTGAAGCCGAGGAGAGAAAGGCAAAAAGAGAACATGAGGAAAAACTGTTAGCATTTGAGTTAGAAAAATTGAAATTAACAAACATGGGAAATATGAATCAGTCATCTGGTGGTAATGGTAAACCCTTTACTTACAAGGTCAAGGTACCAGCGTTCAATCCTTCCAGTGATGACATAACATTCTGTCTGGATAGATTTGAACGCTCTTGTCGAGCTCATAATGTGGATAAAGCACAATATGCTAACCAGTTATCATAAAATTTAAAAGGTGATTCTCTGACTAGTTTAAGTTTGGTTGAAGAGATTGACAAGGATAATTATGATGTTATTAGGGCAGCTTTATTGAAAAAATATCAATTAACAGAGGAAGGTTACCGTCTTTTGTTTAAGAAAATGGTACCTGAATCAGGGGTAGAATTCTCAGAATTCATTGCAAGGACACGTCTTACATTTAATCGTTGGATTGAGCTGTCCAAAACAGAAAAGACATATGAAGCACTTATGGACTTGTTGCTCAGAGACAAGATTACGTCAAGTGTAAATAAACCATTCCTTGAATTCCTACATGAGCGTAAACCCAAGACACTAAAAGAAATGGAAGAATATTGTACCCAATACGTCACGGCACATCCGGACGTAGCTTTTAGCAATGCTAAGGTTAAGGAAAGTATGCCAGTTGCTTCAGCAACACCATACAACCCTAATTATTCACACAAATTTCAGGGACCACAAAACAGGTTTGATAAAAAGGGTAACCATAATAGTTATCAAAACCAAGGTAACCAATCATTTCAGGGTTCTTCTGCGAAGTACTGGAGACGAGCCGACAGCCCTCGATTGAGGGGTGGTCATAATTATAGAAATTTCCGCAGAGGAAGTCATTATAGAAACTATCCAAGTCATCCATCATGGAGACAACAAGATCATAATTATAGAGATACTCATTATAATGAATATGATAATGGTAACCATGAGAACTATGACTCAAACCCAAATAGGGTTTACAATAGAGGAAACAATAATGATTACAGAGGCAATAATAATCGAGGTAGATCACAATACAAAAAACATAAATCACATTATCAGGCAAACTCTGCACAGCAAGAGTCACATGAAGCCTATAAACAGACTAAAGATAATAATGACGCTAATAATATGGCATGTTCCGCTTTTGATTTTGGGAGAGCATCTCAGTGCCCCCAATGCAAAACATTATTTGAACCAACTATGGTGTCCACTTTAAGTTGTGGCCATCCTCTTCCCGCTCTTCCTGCGTCAGTTACGCATGATGGAAGAGGTTATCTTGTATTACATAAAGGTTTAGTAAATGACAATCCAGTCTCAGTTCTTTTTGATTCTGGATGCACCACAATTGGTGTTAGGCAGTCACTTGTAGATCCTTCTCGTGCCACTGAAAAAGTAGTCAAATGTGTAACATTTGGCGGCACTTTAGAGAAATACTCTACTGCTATCATTAGGATTGCTACTCCTTTCTTTACAGGAGATGTACACGCATGTCTTCTGCCGAATCCGATCGCTGATCTTATCATCGGTCGTATTCACGGAGTCAAAGAATGCACTCCACAACAAATTTCCTTTTGGGAAAAACAAAATATGCAAACTGCTAATGCTGTAGTCATTAGAGCGCAAGCTCTTAATATGCCTCAAACTTCATCTACTGAAGATAATGAAGTACATAACCAAGATGATCACTCGGCAATTTCTCGTGACTCGTTTATAAAACAGCAAGAAGATGATCCGACTCTAAAGAAATTCTTCACTCTTGCAACAAAAGGTGATCCGAATAAAGATACAAAGCGTAAATCTTGGATTACACTGAAGAATGGCGTACTTGTACGTATGGTGCAAGACTCCACTAAGTCAAGTCATTCTCAGATTCTTGTGCCCAAGAATATGAGAGTTAAAATTTTGCAGCACGCACACGACTCTCAGTGTGCTGGACATATGGGTTTTTCCCGTACAAAGTCAAGAGTTCTTGCGGCTTTCTTTTGGCCTTTTGTGAACAAAGACATACGGATTTATTGTCGATCTTGTAAAGTATGTCAAGAGGTCAAATCCAAAGGTCCACGCCATGCTGCACCTATTCAGGCTGCGGACATTCCTATTCGACCATTTCAGAAAATGGCGATAGACATCATTGGTCCATTTAAGATCAAATCTGCTAGAGGACATCAGTTTATCTTGGCCTATGTTGATATGTGCACACGTTGGCCAGAGGCTATTCCTCTGAAGAACATTCCTACTGCTGACATTGCAGATGCTCTTTGGCTTATATTTTCTCGTCTGGGATTCCCCGGAGAGATATTATCAGACCATTCCACCCAACTAATATCGGATACCATGTCTCAAGTAATGTCTACTCTGCAGATAGAGAGATCTTTGAGTAGTATCTATCATCTTATGTCCAATGGGATGGTCGAACGGCTAAATAGAACACTCAAAAACTTACTAGGGAAGATAACTGAGGATCATCCTCAAGATTGGGACAAGGTTTTACCCGCGGCCCTCTTCGCTTACAGAGAGGTCCCCAATGAACATACAGGATTTTCTCCCTTTGAACTTGTCTTTGGCGCGCGACCGCGCGGCCCTATGTCTTTGCTTCATGATCTCATAACCGCTGATAATATTACCGATGACACAAAATCTTCTTACGAATATGTCATCACGCTGAGACAAAAGATTATCGAAGCATGCAAATTGGCAACTTCTTCTTCTGAATTTGCTAAACAGAAGGCAAGATAATTTGCCAATAAGAAAAGAACCTTACGACAACTTTGTCCTGGTGACAAAGCATTTGTTTTGCTACCTTGTAGGGAAAACAGACTTCTTATTTCTTGGAAAGGTCCGTACGATATAATCTCGAAAATTTCCGATGTTAACTACATTGTCGATATTGATGGAAAGCATAAAACCTTCCACATCAATATGCTTACGGAATTCCATGAACGTCCGGATTATTTACAGCTTATTTTCCAGGCAACGGACGATTCACCAGTCCAACATGGTCATTACTCATCAGTGTCCGTAATACAGGATGAGGAAACAAGTTTTTCGGATGTTAATCTTCCGCTTCCGATGATTCCACTTCATTCTAGTGAATCATGGAAAATGTTACTGTCTCTCCTGATTTATCTCTAGGAGAAGAGAGACAAGTTTCGGCTATGTTACAAACATTTCAGGATGTCCTTACTGACATCCCTGGACAAACTCATGTTATTGAACATGACATTATTCTAACTGACCATAATCCTATTAGGGTCAGACCTTATCCTATCCCTATACATTTTCAAGCACAGGTTGAGAAGGAGTTGTATGAGATGATAGATTTAAAAATAATTGAACCATCCACTTCTGCATATTCTTCGCCGATGGTTATTGTTCGAAAAAAAAGACAATAACATACGTCTTTGCGTTGACTATCGCAAATTGAATCAAGTTACGAAGTTTGATGCTGAACCTATGCCTTTACTAGAAGAGCTACTTACTAGGCTTTCTAAATCTCATTTTTTCACTAAACTAGATTTGTCTAAAGGATATTGGCAAGTTCCTTTATCTGAATGCGCCAAACCAATTACGGCTTTTTCTACACCTAGAGGCCTTTTTCAATGGAATTTCATGCCTTTCGGCCTTATGAACGCACCGGCTACATTCGTACGCATGATGCGTCGAATCCTATCTTATCGGTCAGATGTCATTGCGTACCTAGACGACATCTGTCTTTTCAGCGATACTTGGGAAGATCACTATTCGGGGTTAGTTGAATTACTGTCTATTCTACGCGAGTATAACCTGACAGCGAAACCCTCTAAAGCCTGCATTGGTTTTAGCGAAATTTCTTTCCTAGGCCATCGAGTTGGTCATGGTTTCCTAAAGACAGAGGACCATAATATCACTAAGATACTTAACATCTCTATTCCTAAGACTAAAAAGCAAATGCGACGTCTCTTAGGTCTTATTCAATTTTATGGAAGATTCATTCTGAATCTATCCTCTATCGTGGCACCTCTTTCTACACTACTAAAGAAAGGGTCGCCTAATATGGTCCAATGGTCACATGAATGCCAATCCTTTTTGGATAAGATTAAAAATTTGTTTTCAACACCACCTATTTTAGTGTTACCTACTACAGATAAGACATTTGTTCTTTGTAGTGACGCTTCATCAACTGGGATTGGAGCGGCACTAATACAAGAGTACTCTGGAATTCTGCATCCTGTAATGTATATCTCCAGAAAACTTAATGCTGCAGAAAGGAATTATTCGGTTTTAGACCGTGAACTATTGGCTATGGTTTGGTCAATTCTCAAACTACAAAGATTCCTTCTAGGCGCACATTTCATAGTAGAAACCGATCAGAAAGCTCTTACGGCTATACAGAGTAAGAATTTGAAGAGCTCGAGGTCTACTCGATATGCAATTGCTCTTCAACCTTTTCATTTTTCGGTACGAGCTATCCGTGGATCAGATAATGTGATGGCAGACATTTTGTCTAGATGCCCACATGATTTCACCTAACTGTTGGGTCTTGGACTTCTTAACACATCCAACTCTACAACAGTTTTTCTTTTCTATATCAAGATAGATACACATTGTAATTTGTAATATAGTTATTGTATCACTACTATCACTACGTTCATTGATATATATTCACCGCTACTCTTTAATGATTTTTCTTCTTTGTCAATCATGTACTTATAGTGCTTAAATATGAAATTGTTATATGCATTGTGTCATTGCCAGCATTGTAGTATACGTTGGTGGCCCCTCCTGGAAACATTTATGCTTAAGAGAAATGCTTTCTCTGAGATGTTGAGATGTATTCTCACAAGTCGATCTATGCTTCGACTTTACCTTAATTTGAAATTATAAATTGCTCTTATTAGTCATCTGCGCATTATTCGTGCGTTGTGATCCTATTGTATGTTGCGCTCGGATTAAAAAAAAAAATTTAATTTTTTTTCCGGGGGTTGCGGTAGTATGTTACCAAGAGATTACTGGTGACAATGTATATAGTTATTATAATATTTATCTGTCTGAGGGAAGGTATTTGTTTTTAGAATCAGGATGTAATCCTGGCCAAAGATATATCACCCATGATTGATTGATACTTTTGTTATATGGGTTATCTCCCCTGGAGATCGAATTTGGCGTATGAATCCAGATTTCGTTAGTCTGTGCCTTGTTGGGCCAGAAAACAGATTGTTCTTGCTTAGGTTTATGCAGGAATGTTTATGGTCCGAGTCTATGTTTACTCTGTGTCTATTTCAGACGATTCGGTCTTATATCGTGATATCTTGGTATGTCTAAGTGGAACTATTTTTCCTTGTACTGAACTTTGGGGTCAGGGAGTTTCTGCGCATGCCGAGAGGAAAGAGGGTCTTCCGTGATGATGGAATGTCTGGCGAAAGCCATGTTGAAGACGAGTCCTCAGTCTGTTGATCTCTGTGATTTGTTATGGGGACGAAGATAATTTCTGATATGATTATTAAGTCTATTAGTCCCCAGTGTTTATTCTATAACGCCAGGAGAGGGGCGTATGTATTCTGCTAGTGTATTTCCCATGCCCAGGTTAAAGAACTTTTTGCTGAACTTTTTTCGTCCTAGGCTTAGCTGGGCAGACGTTTACATTGTGATTATCTATATCCATATATCGGGATGACATGTTACCTAGCAGCACTGAATATGATTGTATGCAGCAGTTATGATGAGAGAATATGCTGATTCTTGTAGAAACATTTGTGTTTATGAACAAAGCTTATATTGAAGATTTACTATACATCTGTATAGTGAGCGATGCTCAAAGGGAACCAGAAGCCATTTTGGATCCTAACTTATTGTCGATCATCAATCAGAGAACAGGGATGCCCCTTATTATCAGGTGATGATTAAGAGATCACAGTTATAAAGAAAACCCAATACTGGTGGGTTCATTGTCTTCAGATAGATTTGCTGAACTTTACCTAAAGGAATCTTCGCTAGAAAAGAGGTTCTGTCTAGGAGTCATGCTTGAACAGTATTTATTAACGGACACGCTGGGTCAGTAAGGCCTGATGATTATATTGATAAACAGTGGAAATCTAAGTGCTTGTCTCTGGATGTTCCATTGGAATGTTCTTCAACATGAATGCTAACTTAAGATGGTAGACCATTGATCAACTGTATGCTATTTATGTCGACCTGTGTTCCTGTAACTATACTGGTTCTGTCCAAGTGTGTGTGTCCAATTAAACAGTATGAAACGACCACAGTAGTCTGCATCATTAACTTCTAGATACATGTGAGTGAGTGTTTGATCTTCTAGTCAACTCTTCAGAACAAGCCATGCATTCGCGTACTGACACTCACATCAACACCCAAAGTCAAAATTACATCCTTGTCGGGGCCTCATTAAGTTTTTGGACAAGGTGACCTGTATGCCCAACACTGTGCCGGTTTTGAGTTGACCATCTACACCTATACCAGCTGTATTAACATTGTGCCTGTACGAGCTATATCACAAAATAGCACTTATTAAAGTGGTGACTGCAAACAAGACCATATCAATCTGGTGGCCTTATCAGTAACGCTAAGGGATGCAACTGTGGTTGAAAGTTAGACATTAATTGTATTGTTTCCCTTATGTGTACTCTCCCGTACATAGTAACACTTACCAGAGAAGAATTCGCAAATGACGGTGTGCACAAAAATATATTTATTGAATGTGTGATCCTGTATACACACTGGGATCCTCGCTGCTGTTACGTAGGTCATGTACAGTGGTGATGCACAGTGGTTTTAAAAAATACTGGCTGTCTTCCTCCTGGCCTGGTTCCATTCTAGTCCTCGGTCCTTCAAAGATTGTCTAATGTTGTCCTCCCAGCGGACTCTGGGTCGTCCTCGGGGTCTGGATCCTTGGCTCTTTGTTTCCCATGCTTGTCGTGGTAGCCGATCTTCTCCCATTCTGCAGACATGACCAAACCATCTTAGTTGGGACTGTTCTACTTGGGTCTGTAGGGGGGACTTACAGAGACATGAATAGAATTGGGTGAGTGGTCAAAATTTATATTATAAATTACTGTTTGGTCTGGTTATATAAGCCTAATTTTGAAAGTAAGTAAGTTCAAAAAGCGGTTCTGCGAATCTGGCAAATTTTAATAACCAGTTCGGGCGAATCGGCGCGAACCGGCGGAATGATACTGTTGCCAGTATTCCATTTACCATCTCCATTTTCTGATGCTAAGACCGCACACAGCAAACACCAAGATCGCCAAGTAAGACAAAGTGACTACATCATTACATCAACTCTAAACACATCATTACATCAACTCTAAACACATCATTACATCAACTCAGACTATTTATATTAATTCATTCATTTACTTTCCCTTTACACTCTTTATATTGTATGGAGCTACTACTGTAACGACCCCCACTTGCAAGAAGTCTACGTCTAATCCCCCGTGCTGTAGTAGTAGTTTGTTCTGTAGTAATTTGCTTTACATGATGAGGTTTGCAGACCCATGCACGACTTTAAACAAGTGGTATCTTACGACATGTCTGAGGAAGCACTAGCCTTATTATTTCTTTAATTCCACAGAGACCCCCGGGAACTGCATCGGGCACCTATATTATTATTACTACTAAATGTTTACTTATGGTAATTTTAAATAAACACTTCGTCTTCTATACTAGTACTTACTTTCAGCTACAGTTCTACTGCAATCTTAAAGGCGAATCTTCTTTAATAATTTGCTTAATATGTCCGAAAAAAAAAATCAAGTAACGAACGCAACACTGACTAAGGGAGAGAATCATTAAAATAGTTAATATTTAAAAAAAACAACAAATATGACATATACCATTGCCCGCCAGATTTTTGGGGTTCTCGGTTCGATTCCGGGAAAAGTTTAAAAAAAAATAAAAAATTCAAGAAAGAAAAGGAAAAGATAGAAATTATATACAGGAGAAATTATGCATTTCTCAGGACATGAGACAGAAATCTTGCACCATAATTCTTTGCCGTCATTTATTGAATAGTTGCTAGATAGTATCATTATAATATTTTAGCGCTAGGCAATCGTAACTACAATCATGAAGCAACAATGCACTATACAGTCTTTTCATCATCGCAGCTAATATGTATTCAGCTATTGTGAATGTCAAAATTAACTCCAATATATATTTTGTTTTCCATCACAGTAACATACAATGTATTCTATGAATATTAGGCCCCACAGATCTCTATGCTAGCAACAAAGCTATGTTTGACAACTTTGGTCACGTGTCAAAGGCTGTCCTTTCGTTCGTGCCTCTCGTCCTGACCCTTGGAGTCAACTTTGCTCTCCTCTGGTTCCTCAGACAACACAGCAACAAACTAAAGGTACCAACAAGACGTTCTATTTATTCTCATTTATAAGTAACCAAAAAGATACAGAATAACGCTTCATGTCAAACATTAGATCCACCAACAAATACCTGACATTTATACGTAACCAAAAAGATACAGAATAACGCTTGATGTCAAACATTAGATCCACCAACAAATACCTGACATTTATACGTAACCAAAAAGATACAGTATGTCAAACATTAGATCACCAAAAATATTTATACAGAATAATACAGCTTTGATGTCAAACATTAGATCACCAACAAATACCTGACATTTATACGTAACCAAAAAGATACAGAATAACGCTTGATGTCAAACATTAGATCCACCAACAAATACCTGACATTTATACGTAACCAAAAAGATACAGAATAACGCTTCATGTCAAACATTAGATCCACCAACAAATACCTGACATTTATACGTAACCAAAAAGATACAGAATAACGCTTCATGTCAAACATTAGATCGTAACCAAAAAGATACAGAATAACGCTTCATGTCAAACATTAGATCCACCAACAAATACCTGACATTTATACGTAACCAAAAAGATACAGAATAACGCTTGATGTCAAACATAGATCCACCAACAAATAGGCTACCTGACAAGAGATCTTGTTCTATGTCATCCATTGATGGGTATTCTATGTCTTCTTTAACCCTGTTATGTTTTTGTTCATTCTCTAATTCAATGTTGCTTTTGTTTTTTTTGTTTTTGTCTCTGTCTATTTCCCTTACCCTGAGATTAACGAGCACTGATTGCCTTGAAATGCTATCAACTGTTGTTTCCCCTTCCTATCCAACGCCATTGTCTTCTCCCCACAATTTGTTCCAATGTCATTTGTCTACTTCTTTCCAGAAGCTTCCCATTCGTGATCTTGTCATAAAATTACAAATCTGTACCTTCATAGTAGTCATTTTAAGTGGTTAATTTGGACTTGTTAATGCATTATTCTCTTCACTATTGCTATCTTCATGTGGCCAATGGATATTATTATGGTGCTCTTTACCACTGTAAATTGTATGTAAGTTATCATTGCGTCTTTTGTGTGTGTGTGTGTGACGCTTTTCACTTAATGCTATCACTCCGTCAGTTCAGTGCTAATAACTGTACTTAGCTTTATGTTTTTATCTTGTTATGATAATCTATATGTAAATTATATATATATATAATGCCTCCGTCCCCAGCACATTTCCTAATGGCAGCGAGACATAGGCAATCTATGCTAAGCAAGACAGAAGGCTCAGTACCTTCCATCTACGGTGCTTACGACACATCCTTGGTATTTCGTGGAAAGATAAAGTTACAAATGTCTAGGTGATACCATGTACTGGCCTTCAAGGCATGTATACACTGCTTAGACAACGCAGACAATGCTGGCTTGGCTATGTCCGCTGCATGGAAGATGGTCGCACCCCTAAAGATATTTTCAACGGACAACCTGGCAGATGGTAAAAGAACAGCCGGGCGACCACAATCAGAGGTTCAACAGTGTGTGTGTGTAAGAGAGACATGAAAGCGCTGGACATAAATCTAGCATTCTGGGAAGATAAAGCTGCCGATCGCACCAAGTGGCGATGCTCCCTACGGCGCCACATCAGATTGGCAAAAGGAAGCTCTCCCAACAAACAGAATAGAAAAGAACACGCCGAAAGGAACACCAGAAAAAAAAAAAAAAACAACTTATGGCTATCACCCCAGGGGCGCATTCTCATAGTTATAACTGTAGGGGCTACTACGAAGGTAAAGGTAATCCCATAGTCGGTGCTGCCACTGGGTACCAATACTTCAAGTAATACTTCACGTATTACAAACTTCACTAAACTAGGTCTCATCGTTATGAAATGGTATTACCAGAACGCTTCCTCGTTGCCTTTGCCTTCCCTAACTCAAGAGCAAAGTCAGGTATCCAATTACAGCAGGGTAGAATGAAGCGTGGCGCAACCAGGTATCTTGCCTCGACAAACAGTCACTGTAAACACTCAGACAGTCGATGCTTACATATACCAGGGTCACTGAAAAGTCGCTTCCTATTTTTTAAATTTTTATGTTCGAATTTTTATTCTGTTGGATATACACGAAACAAATGTTAAAACAAGAAACAATAACTGCATGTAAATGATACATTTTAACTTTGTACTTGTTTTGGAAACAAAATAAATATCTCAAACGGCCAATAATGGAATGTCTCAATGGTAGGCCACAAGGCTGCTGCCCTAGCAAAATTTAGAAATTTGTACCCTACCCACCACAAAAATAATTATAGAATGTGTGATTCCTGTATACACACATTAGGATTCTTGTCGGTGCTATAGAGTTCGTGCACTGTGCCTGCCGAGATCCTCCTTGTGTGATCTACGAGAGGAGATCTGAGCACTGATGGAGTTGTCCGTGTGCAATGAAGATAGTCCTTCAAACCAAACCAAACCAAACCAAACCAAACCAAACCAAACCAAACCAAATCACAATAGACAGCAAGACTTGCTGCCCACTGTGAAGTATTGCTTTGAACAAGCGAGATCTCACGATAATCTAAAAACTTAATATGATATAACATTTTATGTCATAAAATGACCCACGTTAGGGCAGAGGACCATCGATCTCGTGACATTGCATCACCTGCCAGTTAGTGAGTCTGATGTGACCTCCACCAAAGTTGAGCATGTTGAGTTTTGGAAGTCCTGTGGGGTTGCAAGAAAGTTCATAAACTTATCCCCAAATGCGGCAGGGTTAAGAGTGAAAACTCACATCCTTGGGGTTCAAAGTAACGAACGAACAAATGAACAATGT
The DNA here is from genome assembly GCA_024509875.1 of Oreohelix idahoensis. Classification (NCBI taxonomy): domain Eukaryota; kingdom Metazoa; phylum Mollusca; class Gastropoda; order Stylommatophora; family Oreohelicidae; genus Oreohelix; species Oreohelix idahoensis. The sequence continues at coordinate 82,521 of JAMPIV010009502.1, read as the reverse complement.
CATAAAATGACATTTAAATCTAATTATTTTGACGTTTCAATCAATCAATCAATAACATCTAGCTCCCCACGGAGCATAGGCCTTGAACAAACACATGCCAAGTCTTGCTGACGTTTGTTTCATACAAATTAGGTGGAAAGCAGTGAATAAATAATAATTTAAAGATAGAAAATGACTTTTCAATCATACTGTGTAATTCACAGAACTCCTGTGTAAAGCTGTGTCTTTTAGTAACAGGTATTTCATTAAAAGGAGAAATAAGAAAAATATATAACTTTATGTTTCTTCTTCTTCTTTGATCCTTAGCTGCAGACTGTCAAAGCAGTCAGTGGCCATCACGCCTTGTGGGGTCATGTAGGGCAGCAACAGATTGCTTCCACTTTGTTCGGTCGGCGGCCATGCTTCGTACAATGCCCCAACTCTGGTTCATTCTTTACATCTCAGCCCCCAAAGTTCTCCGCCAAGTTTTTTTTTTCCTTTTTCCTCCGGGGGCCCGTAGCATAGCTGTTCTTGTAATGGTATCTTTATGTCTACTTAATCTTAAATTATGATAGTGCAGAAATTAGAAATTGAGAAACTGATAAATTATAGTATCTTGTTATGTTTATTTTTAATGAAAGTTTGAATATGTAAACAAACTGGACTTTCATAGAATATGCGAACCACAAAAGACGATAACGAGAGATCATGCAAGGACCGTCAGATGACCCTGATGATTCTTGTATCCACCCTGACTTACACCATCTTCTCCCTGCCCCCGAACATCAACCAGATGTTAAGTTCCTTCGTCGATTCATATTCTACAGGCAGACAAGAACATTACCTGTACTCCGTCATCATGGGCGTTGTCAACGTTTGCCCAACTCTAGGGTAAATCCAAATCAAATTTATTCACGATTTAATCTCTTTCTTCCCTGTCGTTAGGCACTTGTCTTTCTTCTCTTCTCCATGTCTATTCCTTGCCTTTTCTTCTCCTAATATATTTTACCCCCAACCCTCTTCCAGATTCACCATTCTCATTTTTCCTATTAACATTCATACTTATTTCATTTTTGTGGTGCATGTCTCTCGTTTAATTTTCACACCATATTTTCTTTTTATTACTTACCGTGCTCATTCCCTTCTAAGTTAGTCGTCTGCTCGTGTATATTATTTAAAAAATATATATATATATATATATATATGTATATATATGTATATATATGTATATATATGTATATATATATATATATATATATATATATTGTGGTGGTTGTTCTGGACAGTCACGCCTGTTTTTTGTAGAATCATTGTGGCTATTAAGTGTCTTTAGATTTTATACTGGCGCTTTTAAGCACACGGTAAATGGCCTGGCTTTTTTTTCTTGCACTTCTCATCTAGTCTATCACTCCAAAACGCCCATGCTCATAGCTGTCGTTAGTCGCATATGCCATTATTTTTTTTTTTCCTCGTTCCTTTCTTTTTTTCCAAATATTTTACTTCCTTTTATCGAATTCACCAATGTTTAATTTTTTCTTGTTCGCTTACTTACTTTCGTTCATTTGTTTTATGAATGTCTGTCTTTTAATTTCCCCGTCATATTTTTAGTGTTAATATTCGTTGCCTTCACCCCCGATAATATTTTTAGTGTTAATATTCGATGTTCTCACCCCTGATAATATGTTTAATGTTAATATTCGTTGTCTTCACCCTCGATAATATTTTTAGTGTTAATATTCGTTGTTGTCACCCCCGTCCACAGTTTAGTCTTCTGCTTGGGAACATCAATTTCTTTTTTAAAATAACACTTTTCATTTGTCATTCTAGGCTTTTTTACGTAATATTTTTAGATTATAGTTGTCATTAAGTGGTCTCTGGATATTATAGGGGCGTTCTTGAGGAAGTTAAATGGCGTGAGTTACCATTAGGCCGTTTTCTTGTATTTTCACATACTCTATCACTGAATCACTTCTATGCTTTTAGCTGTAGTTAGATGTGTGTCTTTTGTTTTTAATTTTAATCTTATCCTAATCTTCCTCAGCGTCTCCTAATTTTTTTTATCTTTGTTTCCTCACTCGCCCTCATCGATGTCTCATTTTTCTTGTTCACTTAACATTCATCTTTGTTTTGAACGTCCGTTTAAAAACAAAAACAAAAAAAATTCTCACAATATTTTCATGTTAATATTTATAGTAAACAAGTTCGTCTACAAGTTTATCTTCTGATCATGTACATTAGTAATAAAAACAAAACCAAACCATTATTTTCACTCAATATAATAAAACATAAAGGTGGAAATTCTTGGACAAAAAATTAATATGAACCAGTCAATGAATACCAAGTCTGCAAGTAAATATATGATACTAGTCCACTTCATGTACGATTTATCTTATCCTTCAACCTAAACATCCTTAGTGTGTCAATCAGTCTACTGAGATGCTTTTTAACATACATTTTCCTCATTAACTATATGTTAAATCTGGCGACTTTCATAAATGGGTGCTTGCATAGAATAGAAGGATTGAACTGGTATGACAAGACCAACAGTGTAAAACTGATGATAAGAACCACCAGGTGCCAATGGAACAGGAGAAGACGCTGGCAATAGATATGGCACACACTGAGAAAACATACTGACAGCTTTACATGGCAGTCCTTATTCTGGACTTGCTTGGGTAAGAGAGGCAGAGAAAGAAAAAAAAACACTCGGAGTAAAGAGTTGGGGCAGAAATGAAAGGGATGAACAACATATGGGAGCAGATGGCACAAGACGGTAGGACTTCGCGTGTTTTGTTGAAGGCCTATGCTCTGGACAGATGAAGGGTAATAGTTAATATTGATAGATATTGTTGGTTTTCTCCTTCACTTCTTTAGAAACTGCAGCAAGTATAATACTTTGCTGTTCATTTTTTGGTTTCCAAATGTAGTAGCGAAAGTGCATTTATTTTCCCTTTTTAATCATCTAAATTAGATACTCGTAGCTTTGTATATAGTATTGATATATCTTCTATACAGTTCATCACTATTTTATGCACATATTTTCTAAGACACGTTCTTTATTTTCCACGATTATAGTTCGAATTTCACATGCATACAGACTGGCAAGACTGACAGGACCAATGCTATTAATAATTTCAGTATATTTCGCAACATTATGCGTTTTTGTGTTTCATATTTTTAATTTCAGAGATCTGGCCAACTTTATCTCCTACGTATGTTTAAGTTCTGGCTTCAGACAACACCTTCTGAAGACCTTACTGCCGGACAGAAGGGCAGCTTAACATGTGCTGTACTCACTCTTGATGGCAGAATGAAAATCTGGTGTCCGCACATTCTTCAAGTTTTCAGTAACTGATGTACAAAGATAATAACTGACGGTATTAAATACTTCTGTCATAAGAGTATTATGAAAAACATTAGTGGTGATATATTGATGTAACATTCGGATCTAAAAAAAAAAGCAGTTTGTAAAGATTATCCTTCAGTGTTATATAGAACCAATCCTGACGTAAGGGTGCGAGTCATGGACAGTTAGTAAACAAGTAGGGAAAGCACTAGAGGCCACAGATTTACAGAAAGGTACTCATAGTCTCAGAGCAAATAATCTTCTATTATGGATGTCGTGGAATATTCTAATCCACATATATAAATTATCAAGTAAATATAAAGCCTAATAAATACATATAATAAATAAAGGAAGAAGAATGGTAAAGAACAGTGCTGTCACAATGACTGTACTCGAAATCCCCCTTGTTTTCTGCTTCGTCTGCAAATTGTAACGCTTTCACGTTGATGGTAAAAGCTTACAGTATTATACCCGCTTTCTTCAATGAAACGTGTGCTGTATTTCTAAGAAAAACCTTGAAATATGCAAGTTGACCTAAATTTTAAATTCCATTCATGTCTTTTTCTACACTGCGTTACCAAAACGAACGAACAGATGGACAAAAGGATAAAGAGAGAGGGGAGGGCTGAAAATCAGGAACGCATGCAACACGCGTCGCGCGGTACACAAATGCTGCCATCACGCGTGTAAGTCTACATGCACTAATTTTTTTTCAGACGGACAGTGATAAAATACACTACCCTTTCCCAGAGTTAGGTTTATAAATCCTGAAATCTCTTATTAGGAAAGACAACATTAGATGGGTTTACGGTTGAAAACATAACAGTACCCAGACAGCACATCTTCGAAACAGGAGGTAGAAGAAATTGCATATTTTGAACGCAGCCACGTAGCTCCTTTAAATTTGTATTTTTGGGTTCCTTAGGGCTTGCTGACAAAGAATATGTAAAACGTTACGCAAATAGTCCAGGAATTAATAAATTATAACCAAAATAAAATATTGGGGATGCCTGACAGCATAAAATCATTTCTGCTCATAAGATTTTTTTTATAACGTGTTTGAAAAAAATTTACGTTACAGAAATAGTCTACCATGTAAACTCCAAATTGATTGGAGCGCAACAAATGAAAGCCTAACCACGATTGGTCGGACTATAAATACTATCTTGGTTGTTAGGGAGACGTAGAAAGGTAACATTTTTTCAAACACTTGTCGAAACGTGGCTCATTGGCCAGTCTCGCTGATATACACACTTGGGAGCGTTAGTTCGAAACCACTTGTTTAAATAAGCTTGATAAAGCATCAGTGCGTTGAAGCCAGCTTATATTTTGCTAAATAAAAGCCTGGAACATAGGCAGATGGGAATTTGTGCCAGTTTGTGCCAGAATTCATTGCTAATCAACGTATCTGTGTTTATTCCTAGGAATTGTGGTAAGCTTGAACCATTCAATATCTTTTAATGAAAATTGAATGTGAATTGTTGATTTATGCCTGTATATATATATGTGTAGTTCAGTGGCAAACGTGAGGTAAAGCCTATAATGCTCCAGTCTGAACAGAGGGTGTCGGAGGAAAGTCAAACGGCATGGAATGGCCAAACAGTACACTGACACCTGGATGATTGACTAGAAAGAAATAATGCTGGAAGTGCAGAGGCGTAGTAACCATTAAGAAGGGTAATACTGGAATAAAGTATTTCAAATGAAGCTGATAGTTGGCCTAACGCTCTGAACTCAATGTTTGTGCTGTGTTGTGATCAGTGTAAAAAGAAATTATAAGTTAGTTATGAAGTAGAAGGTACATCCTCCTTGATTTCAGGGACCGTGGTCTTGATGGTACTGAGCAGCACCTGGTCAGAGCTTTGCTGAATCCTGAGTCGGACAGCATACTCCTTGGTCTTTTTAGCTATCAGTGAGGTGTCTCCTGAACCCAGAGGAGAATTCGAGCAGAGGAGTCCTTTCCTGCCGCCATCACGCCAGATAAGCGAATTGGCCAGCTGAGCTCAACATTATGTCCCCTCATCTTGAAATGACTTTGTAAAATTAACATTAAGAGGGGAAATTAATTGTCTTAATATCAGGAACTGAGAACATCTCCAATACTAGTTTCCTTAAGACAAACTATTGAAGTCATGATGACAACTACCAACAGAGCTTGAACAAAACAAAACCAGTATTACCTCATACTACTATTACACAACTGACACACATAGGATATTTTTAATAATATATGTCACTACCAGATTCATATTAATACATTCTGTACATAACTTGTAATTAACATTGATTGTGATTCCTGGTTCCTTTGTCTTTGAATCAGGACACACATATGCCTTTATGATAGCAATTAATACATATTGTTATTTGAAAAGTTACGAGTGACTTCTTTAAGATATTCTCATAGAGTGTTATATGTATGTGAGTGTCACAGTGTTGTTAAGAGTAGTGGATTAAATTAAATTGTTTATCTGTCTGTTGTTGTGACTTACACTTCATCATACACATACCCTAGACACATAACGTAGTCATCACACTATTCCAGAATAATTCTGACTGAGATATATAGATATGTGGTAGCAAGTAAGGTTATATATAATACACTACTCTTATTAGATATATATACCTTCACAGCTGATCTCAGTCAGTACACTAAGTCCCCTATAAATATTTATAACATCCCACTTCACCACAATGGATAGTAACTGGCAGGCAGGAACATGAACTAACAAAAACAAATAGGTACTCGTAGTCTCAGAGCAAATAATCTTCTATTATGGACAGTAATTGGCAGGCATGAACATGAACTAACAACAACAAAATGGTACTCGTAGTCTCAGAGCAAATAATCTTCTATTATGGATAGTAATTGGCAAGCATGAACATGAGCTAACAAAAAAAAATAGGTACTCGTAGTCTCATAGCAAATAATCTTCTATTATGGATAGTAATTGCAGGCATGAACATGAACTACCAAAAACAAAATGGTACTCATTGTCTCAGAGCAAAAAATCTTCTATTATGGATAGTAATTGGCAGGCATGAACATGAACTAACAAAAACAAATAGGTACTCGTAGTCTCAGAGCAAATAATCTTCTATTATGGATAGTAATTGGCAGGGATGAACATGAACTAACAAAACAAAAATAGGTACTCGAAGTCTCAGAGCAAATAATCTTCTATTATGGATAGTAATTGGCAGGCATGAACATGAACTAACAAAAACAAAATGGTACTCGTAATCTCAGAGCAAATAATCTTCTATTATGGATAGTAATTAGCAGGCATGAACATGAACTAACAAAATAAAATAGGTACTCGTAGTCTCAGAGCAAATAATCTTCTATTATGGATAGTAATTGGCAGGCATGAACATGAACTAACAAAATAAAATAGGTATTCGTAGTCTCAGAGCAAATAATCTTCTATTATGGATAGTAATTGGCAGGCATGAACATGAACTAACAAAATAAAACAGGTACTTGTAGTCTCAGAGCAAATAATCTTCTATTATGGATAGTAATTGGCAGGCATGAACATGAACTAACAAAACAAAACAGGTACTCGTAGTCTCAGAGCAAATAATCTTCTATTATGGAAAGTAATTGGCAGGCATGAACATGAACTAACAAAACAAAACAGGTACTCTTAGTGTAGCGTAGCAAATGTTGCGTAAGTATTATATGTGTTGATAAATGTCCCGTGGATGATGTCACATTTGCCACACAACGTTGAGGGTGTTGTATTTCATCTGCTTCTCTAAAGGTATAACAATCCTGGCCTTTGCAGAGTAGTGTGCCACCCTCAGACACCAGGGATGATGAGGCGTAGTAGCATGGTGTCTTTTGTCTGGTTTAAGTGTGTAGGATGTAGATGTGTATTCAGACAGTGAGCATTACAAGCAAGGCAATCCACACAAGGACGTCACGTTAACTCACGACGTGAAAAGTCAATGATGCTTGCAACAGCTAGTGACGGTTTTGTATAATTTATTATAAACGCCACAATGACGAAGTGTGTAGACATAAACAAGCAGGTACATCATAGGTACGATCAAACAGTCATTATTACATATGTAGTCAATTCAACTGGCACAGCAGACAGCATCAAAATAATGTGCATCATCTGCCTTTTAGGATATCGTAAACCCGCTGTACATGTAGTCAGGTAGTAAACTTCCCCTTTCCATAAGAGCTAGAAGATATCAACTAGGAGATTAAAGATGGTCTCCTCGATTTGACCTCAACAAGACAGGCATGTCTTTTGAGCGCCACATTATCGTCCTCTATTGTCCAGCAAACAGCAAAGGTATCAAACCTAGATCCATCAACAAAGTTCAGGAAGCAAATAGTCCGTAGGACAGGCATCAATCGATGCGTGACAATCTAAGTGGATCGTGAGCTGAGCAAACTAGTCATATCGTAGACTTTAGAATAAGGCAGGCTAAGCAAAAGTCAACATCACAAGATGGCGATAAAGTTACTCAGCCAAAAAAGGGATTTAATTACCTGTTCATAAGGAATTAAATGAATAATCACATATGCCTCCAGGCATTAGGAATAACACAGAGATATATCATCTCAAGATAGGAACAACAATCATGAGGACTCCTTCCTGAATAAACTAAGCGAAGACTAGCACATAGCTACGTCTCGCCTTCACAGCTTCTCAGCACAGACTGACCTGGGCGGAAATCGTTTTACCAACGCCACAAAAAGGGACATGCGCAGAAAACGCGAATCGAATACAACTCAGGCCAATTTACGAAACGCAGAATGTTCTACAATGTTCGACTTAAGACCTATTACCTTAAAAGGAAATGAATCTTGAAACATTGCGATTGCCAACTGTTTTCAAAGAACTGACGATCTGAGCGCTCCATATATGGTCGTGACTCAAAATCGTTCACACAGCTATCGGCAACCCTAGCTATCAAGATAAGACAACTTCTTAACGATAGCTATCAAGATTAGACGACTGTAGAAATAAAAGTGACTACAATTTCATGAGTTCCTTCCCATGCATTAAAAAATGAATCTAGTCAGAATGCATGGTCAGAATAAGTTGCTACAAGTTTTTAGCAGCAACATTACCGCCACCTCCCGATAAAAAAAAAAAATGTGCAACTTTTTTTTTTTTTTTTAAATATCCAAGAGTAAAACCAAAAAAAACGGTTTAACAACGCACGAATTATGCGGGGATAAGTAATTGCACTGCCTAATATGAGGCTAAATTGACACATAAAGTGTCTGGTGAGAATATTTCTCAACAGATAAAAAATCTGATTTAAAAAATATATCGGGGAGGTGCCACCAACACACACTACGCTTGCATGAAAATACAATATAAATATGCAAGTTCATATCATTATAATCAAATAGCAGTGTCATAATCTAATACCGCTTAGAATGGATGTACACATCTGATATTGAATGTTAAATATTACATTATCTAAATGTTTAATATTACCATTACACAATGAAATTAAATATAAATGAAGATCGAGGACACATCTCCTGTCGTTCCAAAGAAACTGTACAATGTGGAACTCTCCATGTTTGACAATAGAAAGGTAGCTTCTCAGATCAACAATAACGTGCTGAGAAAAAACAAACAATATAATTCTATTTAATAGCCATTAAGTTTCATACTATACAATACATTATTATTATTAATAATTGTGGCCTTTGGAACTTTCGGCCCTTATATTAACTACTCAGTCTTCTTCTTATATTAAAGATGGGAACAGAAGAAGATGATAACAAAGCACAATAGTATGTGTTCACCTAAAGTGAGGACAGATGTGCTAATGTATTGTAGTAATATAGGTGTGTTATGGCTCTGTCGTATATCTAGAAATAGAACAGAAGTATTAGTTGGAATCATGTGGGCATCTAGACAGAATGTCAGCCATCACATTATCCGACCCACGGATAGCTCGTACCGTGAAGTGAAAAGGTTGAAGAGCAATAGCATATCGAGTGGATCTCGAACTCTTCAAGTTCTTAGTCTGAATAGCTGTAAGAGCTTTCTGATCAGTTTCTAGAATGAAATGTGCGCCCAGGAGGAATCTTTGTAGTTTGAGAATAGACCAAACCATAGCTAACAATTCACGGTCTAAAACCGAGTAGTTCCTCTCTGCCGCATTTAGTTTTCTAGAAATGTACATGACAGGATGCAGAGTTTCAGCATATTCCTGCATAAGTGCTGCTCCGATCCCAGTGGATGAAGCATCACTTCGAAGAACAAAAGTTCTATCAAGAGTAGGTAATCTTAGGATGGGAGGAGAAGAAAATATACTTTTAATCTGGTCTAAGGAAGATTGACATTCCTGAGACCAACGAATCAGATTAGGCGACCCTTTCTTCAACAACGTTGACAGAGGTGCCATTATCGAAGATAGATTCGGAATAAATCTCCCATAGAATTGGATTAACCCCAAGAGACTCCGGACTTGTTTCTTCGTTTTAGGTACAGAGATGTTCAATATTTTCGAAGTATTGTGGTCTTCTGTCTTCAAGAGACCATGACCAACACGATGACCCAAGAAAGAAATTTCACCAAAACCAATATAAGCTTTAGAAGGTTTTGCTGTCAGATTATACTCACGTAGAGTAGACAGTAGGTCATATAAACCCAGATAGTGATCTTCCCAAGAATCACTGAAGAGACAGATATCATCTAAGTAAGCGATGACATCTGAACGATGAGAAAGAATTCGACGCATCATGCGAACGAAAGTAGCAGGGGCGTTCATAAGACCGAAAGGCATTACATTCCATTGAAATAAACCCCTAGGTGTAGAGAAAGCAGTCAGAGGTTTGGCATGATCTGCTAAAGGCACTTGCCAATAACCTTTTGACAAGTCAAGTTTAGTGAAGAATCTAGAATTAGAAAGTCTACTAAGTAGATCCTCTAGTAAAGGCATAGGTTCAGCATCGAACTTTGTGACTTGATTTAATTTGCGATAATCAACGCAAATTCGTATGTTCTTATCTTTCTTCCGAACAATAACCATGGAAGAAGAATATGGAGAAGTCGATGGTTCAATTATGTTTAATTGGATCATTTCATCCAATTCCTTTTCCACTTGTGACTGAAAGTGTATAGGGATAGGATACGGCCTAACCCTAATAGGATTACTGTCGGTAAGAATTATGTCATGTTCTATGACATTCGTGTGACCAGGGATGTCGGTTAGAACATCCTTAAATGTCTGTAACATCGACGAGACTTGACGATGTTCATCAACAGAAAGATTAGGAGAAATGGACACATCTTTCCAAGATTCCATAGAATGTAGTGGAACCACTGGAAGAGGGAGATCGACATCAGAAAAAACAGATTCCTCATCCTGTATGACAGACAGGGATGAGTAATGACCATGAGGTACCGAAGATTCGTCCGTTGCCTGAAAAATAGGCAGCAAATAGTCTGGACGCTCATGAAATTCCGTCAGCATGTTGATATGGAAAGTCTTATGCTTTCCATCTATATCGACCACATAGTCAACATCGGAAATTCGTGAGACTATTGCATATGGACCTTTCCATGCAATCAGAAGTCTATTTTCCCTACTGGGGAGTAGGACGAATGCTTTGTCACCTGGACAAAGTTGTCGTAGACATCTGTTCTTGTTAGCAAACTGCCTTGCTTTTTCTTTAGCAATTTCTGACGAAGCAGTCGCTAGTTTGCATGCCTCAATGATCTTTTGCCTCAGAGCAATGACATACTCATATGAAGATTGAGTGTCATCACTAATATCATCGGCAGTGATGAGATCGTGTAATAAAGACATAGGGCCGCGCGGACGCGCGCCAAAGACAAGTTCAAAGGGAGAAAATCCTGTGTGCTCATTTGGGACCTCTCTATAGGCAAAGAGAGCCGCAGGTAAAACCCTGTCCCAATCTTGAGGATGGTCTTCAGTTATCTTACCAAGTAAAGTCTTGAGCGTTCTATTCAGACGCTCAACTAACCCATTAGACATAGGATGATAGATGCTACTGAGAGATCTTTTAATGTGTAAGGTAGACATTACTTGAGACATAGTATCAGATATGAGTTGAGTTCCATGGTCTGACAGTATTTCTCTGGGGAACCCCAAGCGAGAAAATATCAGCCAAAGAGCATCTGCGATATCTGTAGTAGATATGCTCTTTAGAGGGATAGCCTCTGGCCAACGTGTGCACATATCGACACATGTAAGAATAAACTGATGTCCTCTGGCCGACTTTATCTTAAAAGGGCCAATAATATCTATGGCCATTTTCTGGAATGGCCGAATAGGGATGTCAGCAGCCTGGATAGGCGCAGCATGTCGTGGTCCTCTAGATTTGACCTCCTGACATACCTGACATGATCGGCAGTATATACGGATGTCCTTGTTAACAAAGGGCCAAAAGAAAGCCGCAAGGACTCTCGACTTTGTACGGGAAAATCCCATGTGTCCAGCACATTGCGAGTCATGAGCATGCTGCAATATTTGCACTCTCATACTCTTGGGAACAAGAATTTGCGAATGTGCTGACGTAGCCGAGTCTTGTACCATACGTACAAGTACGCCGTTTTTCATTTCTATCCAAGATTTTCTTTGTGTATCCTTATTTGGATCACCTTTCTTCGCAAGAATGAAGAATTTCTTTAGCGTAGGATCTTCTTCTTGTAATTTTATGAACGAGTCACGAGAAATAACCAAGGTACTATCTTGGCTATGAACTTCATTATCATTATTCAACGAAGTTTGCGGTGTTTGTAGAGCTTGTGCTCTTGTAACCACTGCATTGGTAGCTTGCATATTATCATCTTCCCAAGCAGCAATCTGCTGTGGGGTACATTCCCTAACTCCGTGGATACGACCAATAATAAGGTCCGCAATAGGATTAGGTAAGAGACAGGCATGCACATCTCCCGTAAAGAAAGGAGTGGCAATGTGAATTATAGCAGTAGGATATTTCTCTAGAGTGCCGCCAAATGTGACACATTTGATAACCCTTCCTGTCGCACAGGATGGATCTACAAGCGATTGTCTAACACCAATAGTGGTGCATCCGGAATCGAAAAGTAGTGAGACCGGAGTATTATTAACAAGACCCTTATGTAGGATTAGAGAACCTCTCCCGTCATGTGCAACCGAAGCAGGAAGAGCAGGGAGAGGGTGACCACAACTCAAAGTCGATATTGTAGTCGGTTCGAACAAAGTACTGCATTGGGGGCACTTGTTTGTTCTCCCAAAGTCAAAAGAAGAACAAGTGACAGCGTCAGAGTTTTTATTATCAGAAACCTGATTACAGGCTCCCTGAGATTCTTGTTGAACCGAGTTAGCCTGCTGATATCTCTTTTTTTTGTATTGAGATCTACCGCGACTACTATTACCTCTGAAGTTATCACTGTTGTTATTGTCTCTGTAGTTATTATTGTCTCTATTATAACTGTTATCATGTTTCGAACTACAGTTTCCATGATTATTATCATGTCCACATTGATGTGAACATCTATTTGTTTGGTTTTGAGGTCTACGCGAGGAAAAACCTCTGTTACCATATCCTCTTCTGAAATGCCTAAAATTATTATGTTGGAAGTAACGAGGACTGTCAGCTCGTCTCCAATTCTTCGACGAAGAATCACCCTGAAATTGATTTCCATAGTTTTGACCGTAACTACGGTTACTTTTCTTATCAAAATTTTGTTGGAATCTATTACTAGTGTTTTGACTATAAGGTGCTGCCGAAGCAACTTTCAGACCTTCTTTTACTTTAGAGTTACCAATGGTTGCGTGAGGATGAGCAGTTATGTATTGGCTACAGAAATCTTCCATTTCTTTTATTGTTTTAGGTTTACGTTCATGAAGGAAAGCAAGGAAAGACTCATTAACAGAAGACATGACTTAATAAAAGTGACTACAATTTCATGAGTTCCTTCCCATGCATTAAAAAATGAATCTAGTCAGAATGCATGGTCGGAATAAGTTGCTACAAGTTTTTAGCAGCAACACTTAGTCTCAGAGGAAATAATCTTCTATTATGGATAGTAATTGCAGGCATGAACATGAACTAACAAAACAAAACCGGTACTCGTAGTCTCAAAGCAAATAATCTTCTATTATGGAAAGTAATTGCAGGCATGAACATAAACTAACAAAACAAAACAGGTACTCGTAGTCTCAGAGCAAATAATCTTCTATTATGGATAGTAATTGCAGGCATGAACATGAACTAACAAAACAAAGCAGGTTCTCGTAGTCTCAGAGCAAATAATCTTCTTTTTGCAGGCATGAGCATGAACTAACAAAACAAAACAGGTACTCATAGTCTCAGAGCAAATAATCTTCTATTGTGGATAGTAATTGCAGGCATGAACATGAACTAACAAAACAAAATGTTACTCGTAGTCTCAGAGCAAATAATTTTCTATTATGGATAGTAATTGCAGGCATGAACATGAACTAACAAAACAAAACAGGTACTCGTAGTCTCAGAGCAAATAATCTTCTATTATAGATAGCAATTGCAGGCATGAACATGAACTAACAAAACAAAACAGGTACTCGTAGTCTCAGAGCAAATAATCTTCTATTATGGATAGTAATTGCAGGCATAAACATGAACTAACAAAACAGTACAGGTACTCGTAGTCTCAGAGCAAATAATCTTCTATTATGGATAGTAATTGGCAGGCATGAACATGAACTAACAAAACAATACAGGTACTCGTAGTCTCAGAGCAAATAATCTTTTATTATGGATAGTAATTGGCAGGCATGAACATGAACTAACAAAACTAAACAGTTACTCTTAGTCTCAGAGCAAATAATCTTCTATTATGGATAGTAATTGCAGGCATGAACATGAACTAACAAACCAAAACAGGTACTCGTAGTCTCAGAGCAAATAATCTTCTTTTATGGATAGTAATTGCAGGCATGAACATGAACTTACAAAACAAAATGGTACTCGTAGTCTCAGAGCAAATATTCTTTTTTTTTATGGATAGTAATTGCAGGCATGAACATGAACTAACAAAACAAAATGGTACTCGTAGTCTCAGAGCAAATAATCTATTATGTATAGCAATTGCAGGCATGAAGATGAACTAAGAAAACAAAATGGTACTTGTAGTCTCAGAGCAAATAATCTTATATTATGGATAGTAATTGCAGGCATGAACATGAACTAACAAAACAAAATGGTACTCGTAGTCTCAGAGCAAATAATCTATTATGTATAGCAATTGCAGGCATGAACATGAACTAAGAAAACAAAATGGTACTTGTAGTCTCAGAGCAAATAATCTTTATTATGGATAGTAATTGCAGGCATGAACATGAACTAACAAAAGAAAATGGTACTTGTAGTCTCAGAGCAAATAATCTTCTATTATGGATAGTAATTGCAGGCGTGAACATGAACTAACAAAACAAAATGGTACTTGTAGTCTCAGAGCAAATAATCTTTTATTATGGATAGTAATTGCAGGCATGAACATGAACTAACAAAACAAAACAGGTTCTTGTAGTCTCAGAGCAAATAATATTTTATTATGGATAGTAATTGCAGGCGTGAACATGAACTAACAAAACAAAATGGTACTTGTAGTCTCAGAGCAAATAATCTTTTATTATGGATAGTAATTGTGGACATGAACATGAACTAACAAAACAAAATGGTACTTGTAGTCTCAGAGCAAATAATCTTTTATGGATAGTAATTGCAGGCATGAACATGAACTAACAAAACAAAACAGGTTCTCGTAGTCTCAGAGCAAATACTGCTGGAGGGGAGTGAAGTATTTGAGCAACATTCTAGGCCCAATCTTTTTGCGAGGTCGGGTAACCAGTTCCTTTCCTCGCTGCCTTTTGCCGTCCTTAACTCAGGAGTACAGTCAGGTACTCATTTACTGAGACTGGACCGTGACGCTGCCAGGTTTTGATCCAGAAACCCGCGAGAGGAAAGTACTCTAACCGCTTAGCCAATCGGGCGCTAATGTACAGGAATATGAACAAATGATCCAACGCTCTATGAAGAACTCTTAACCTAATGACTCTCCAGATTACAAGATCCCGATGAAATCATACATAACACTAGAACCGCATCAAGGACACAATTTCATAATAAAACACTAAAATGAAGGAGGTATTTTGTTGATCAAACACTTGGAGCAATGTCATACATTTGACTTCACGCAATATTGATTAAATTTGTAACACCACCTCCTCCGTGTTACAACACGTTTATTTTAATTGATACCATCTGTCCATACTTGACGTGACATTGATCCACTGTCATTGAGCTTCAGCTTTTGGTGACCTTGGTGCCATTATAATGGTATTGGGCAGTTCGTATAAGCCAAGTGTATTCGCTGGTCTCTCGCGTCTAAGGTGCCAGGCTCGATTAACGGTATCATCACGCGCCAGTTTACCCAGATGTACATGGGTACCTGCCTTTGCTCTTGAGTTATGGAAGGAAAAGGCAGCGTTGAAGAGAAGTGGTCACTCCACCTCTCGATGCTGCACCTAGTATAGTGAAGTCTCTAACACTTCACTCCCCTCGGCAGTATCTGCTATGGGACTACCTTTACCTTTTATAAAGTGTATTGTCTATGGATTGGTTGTGTGGTAGGAGGAGTGGTCTCATTCCCTGAGTGGCAGGGTACAGTAATAGATAGTGTTCTACTGTCTCTAACGGGTTTTAGCAGTGTCTACATTTTCCTATGTTTTGTGAGCATATTCTTTTTCTCTGGCCATTTAATGTGGAGTGACCTGTACTCAATCTGGAGATTTTGGTTTGATATTTCCGTTCAAAATAGTTGATAGCATCTTCTTTATTCGGGGCTGTTAGGTGTATAAAGACTCTTTCTTCTGTTTTAGCTTGTGCCCACGTGTTCAGCCAATCTTCTTTACAGTTTTTTTTTTTAAATTATGTGTTAGCATACTCAGTGGTTGGTCAATTTGAGGTATCTGCGCTCTCTTCTATGCTAGTTTATCTTTCTATGCTATAAAATCGAAGTCGGAGTGGCTAAGAGGTATGACGTTCACCACTAATTCTAAAGGTACCGGGTTTGATCTCAGCGGGGGGCGGGGGGGGGGGGGGGGGGAGTGGAATATAATTGATGGACATTTTTTTTTCTCAGAACCAGTGGGTCTCATATTCCCCCATGATCTCCTGTGTAGTGAGATCGGATGCCTAGCCTTCTCGGATAATGGCGACAAAATAGGAGGTCACATGTGCAAGTTGCGCAAGTTTAAAATCCTGTGACATTTGGGAATCGTAAAGAGTAAGCCATACAGCCATTGCCCTGGCAAAAGTTAAAAATTAGTAAAACCTTCTCACCAAAAAAAAAAAAAAATGTTTATGGAATTTGTTATTCATGTATACACACGTGTGTATATACACGTGTGGCTCAATTTGAGCCCGGCGGAACTGTTTCCACTCACGGGAGAAGGGGCAAAGGCGAGCGACTGGCGCCTTAAAACCAGCAGCTTCGGGCAGATAGGGCTCGTGATCCTTGGTTGGTAGCTTATCTAAGAGAAGGAACTCTGAATTCAAACCACCGCTGCCTTGCGGGAATATCCATTTGTGGAATTGGCTTCGGGAGTAAACCCTGAGGATAAATCCGGAGTCGGAGTCCCTAAGGCAGTCTAATGTCGATTCGACATTATTCTGGCAACTCCTGCGACATGGCAGGTACCAAACTGTATCGGCTACTGCCGTTCCTTTGGATCTATCGGCTGTGTGGAGAGGGGGAACATGCTGCATGGGCAACAGCTTGATCTCCATATAACTGTGCCCAAGCTCGCGCCCTGGAGAGGACACTCCAGCTTCACCATATAGGTGTCGGCAAAACACGGGGAATAGCAGTTACCGGTTATAAGCATTTTGCTCAATTGGCGTAGGGCATGGCGCCAGGGGCTACTTCCGACAGTGGGAGAGGTTCTAGGATCTCACTGGACAGCTACCGCCCGCTTCAAGCTGGGCAGCCCCCAGTCAATAAGGTGTTGTCCCGCCACTGTCTGCTTTCCCCATTGGGTGCATGGGGATTAGGGTCAAACCCGAACTGTGGACAGAAAATTTTGCACCAAGCAATTATCAAAAAAATAGAAATAGCAGACTCTCAGATTGGGATGCTGGAACGTCCGGACTATGTTGACTGGACTACCCGAAAACCTACAGGATATAAACGATGTAAGGAAGACAGCCATAATTAATGATGAGCTTAAACGACTTCAGGTGGATATAGCTGCACTTCAGGAAACGCGCCTGGCGGGCTCTGGAACGGTGAGCGAGAAGGACTACACATTTTATTGGCAAGGGAAAGATCATAATAAAACTAGAGAACACGGAGTAGGTTTTGCGGTCAAAAAATCGCTAACTAAAATGGTTGAACCAGGCGAGAATGGATCAGAACGCCTGTTAACGCTCCGCTTGCAAACTAGCACATGTCCAATCACCCTTGTCAGTGTGTATGCTCCTACTCTGTACTCTGCCTCAGAAGCTAAAGATGAGTTCTACGAGAATCTAGCAGCAGTAATCAAAAGCATACCTAGGCAAGAACAGCTTGTTCTCCTTGGTGACTTTAACGCTAGAGTGGGTGCCGATAATGTTTCATGGCCTTCATGTCTGGGCAGGTTTGGTATTGGCAAGATGAATGAAAATGGACAACGGCTCTTAGAGTTGTGCGTCCACCATGACCTCTGCGTGACCAACACCTACTTTCAGACAAAACCCCAGCATAAGGTGTCATGGAGACACCCACGATCCAAGCACTGGCACCAACTTGACCTGATTCTCGTCAGAAGGCCACTCCTCAGGTCTGTGCTCTCCACGCGCTCGTACCATAGTGCAGACTGTGATACAGATCACTCCTTGGTTTGCTGCAAAATCAGAGCACAACCAAGAAAACTCTATCGTGTCAGACATGAAGGGAAACCACGCATTGATACCAGCAAGATGTCAGACCCTTTCATGATCGCTCAATTCACTGCGACCTTCAAGAAAGTGCTCAGTAGCCCTCAGCATGGTGATACTATTACAGAGAACTGGGAGCATCTAAGGAACACCATTCAAAGTACTGCACTTGCCACCTTTGTTAAGAAAACAGCAAAGTCAAATGACTGGTTTGATGCTTCATCAGATGTGATGGCACCTGTCATTGAAGCTAAGCGCAGTGCCATGAATGAATACAAACGTTCACCGAGTGCCAGAACCCTACAGATCCTGAGGGCTACGAGAAGCAAAGTTCAACAAACTGCTCGACGCTGTGCAAATGACTATTGGCTCCAGCTCAGTGAGAGCATCCAGATCGCAGCGCAAACAGGCAACATTAGACAAATGTATGACGGTATAAAGAAAGCACTTGGCCCCCATAAAAGTAAGACGGCACCGCTAAAAACCATCAGCGGAGAGAAGCTAACTGATAAGGGTAAGCAGATGGAGAGGTGGGTCGAGCACTACTCTGAGCTTTACGCTAGAGACAATACCGTTACGCCTGCAGCCCTTGATGCTGTCAATAGTCTGCCAACTATGGAGGAGCTGGATGCCGAACCAACATTAGAGGAACTCAGCAAGGCCATTGATAGCTTGGCCTCTGGCAAAGCACCAGGCAGTGATGGGATTCCTCCTGATTTAATCAAATGCTGTAAGAGCACGCTATTACATCCCCTGCATAGGATGCTGTGCCAGTGCTGGGAAGAGACAACTATTCCTCAAGACATGCGAGATGCCAAGATTGTAACACTGTATAAAAATAAAGGAGACAGAAGTGATTGCAATAACTACAGAGGCATCTCTCTTCTTAGTATTGTTGGTAAGGTTTTTGCCAAAGTCATCTTAATGAGGCTACACAAGTTAGCTGAGCGCATATATCCAGAGTCACAGTGTGGATTCCGAGCTGGCAGATCAACAACAGACATGATCTTCTCTCTCCGCCAGCTTCAGGAAAAATCAAGAGAGCAGAAAAGACCATTATATATCGCCTTTATAGATCTCACAAAAGCATTCGACTTGGTTAGTAGGGATGGACTCTTTAAAATCCTCCTGAAAATAGGCTGCCCTTCTAAAATGCTGGAAATGATAAAGTCATTCCATGACGACATGAAGGGAACAGTCCAATATGCTGGAAGCACGTCACAGCCCTTTGATATACGAAGTGGCGTTAAACAAGGCTGTGTTCTGGCTCCGACCCTATTCGGAATCTTCTTTGCCTTACTCTTGAAACATGCATTCAGAGATCCAACTGAAGGAATATGCCTTCACACTAGATCAGATGGCCGTCTGTTTAATCTTTCAAGGCTGAAGGCAAAAACAAAAATCAGAAGGGTCACTATAAGAGACTTGTTGTTCGCTGATGATACTGCAGTCGTCACTCAAAGCCAACAGGAGCTTCAGAGCTTGATGAATCGCTTCACTAAAGCATGCAAGGACTTTGGCCTCACAATAAGTCTAAAGAAAACGAATGTGCTGAGTCAGGATGTGGGTGCTGCACCAGTTATCACTATCGATAACTATGAATTGGCAGTGGTGCACCACTTCACATACCTAGGGTCTACCATCAATGACAAACTCTCACTGGATACAGAAATCGACAGCCGCATTGGCAAAGCTGCAGCTACCTTTGCCCGCCTCACATCGCGTGTTTGGGAAAACTCTAAACTCACAATGAAGACCAAAGCTGCGGTATATAATGCCTGCGTCACCAGCACACTCCTATATGGCAGCGAGACCTGGAGGACCTATGCTAAGCAAGAAAGAAGACTCAATACCTTCCATTTGCGGTGTCTACGCCGCATCCTCGGCATCTCGTGGAAAGATAAAGTAACAAATGTCGAGGTTTTGTCACGTGCTGGCCTTCAAAGTATGTATACGCTGCTTAGACAGCGCAGACTTCGCTGGCTTGGCCATGTTCGCCGCATGGAAGATGGTCGCATCCCAAAAGATATCTTCTACGGACAATTAGCAGATGGCAAGAGAACAGTTGGGCGACCACAGCTGAGGTTCAAAGATGTGTGCAAGAGAGATATGAGGGCGCAGGACATGGATCCAGCAACATGGGAGGATGAAGCTGTCGATTGCACTAAGTGGCGATGCTATTTACGGCGCCACCTCAGATTGGGCGAAGAGAGGCTCACACAAGAAGCAGAGGTGAGGAGAAAACGTCGAAAAGAGCACCAGGAAAATAAGCAGCTGAGGGCTGCCACCTCAGGGGCGCATTCCCATAGTCAGTTATGACTGAAGGGGCTATTATTATTATTATTACTATTATTATTATTATTGTATACACACATTGGGATATTCGCCTGTGCTACGGAGTTCGTGCACTATGCTGAGATCCTCATTGTGATCTAAGGGAGGAGATCGGAGCACATCCGTGTGCAATGAAGATGGTCCTTAAAATCAAACCAAACCAGCGTCTAATTGTTCAATACCTTCTCTCTCTCTCTGTCGTCCTCTATATCTTTTGTCTTCAAACTTGCCTGTTGTCACTATATATTCCATTTTTTTTCCGTATAATATGCCCTCGCGCCGTTTTCATAAAGGTGTGTGGATGAACTAATACACGTAGGTTCTCCCGAGAAACTGGCTCGGTAAGAAGAGAGAGAGAGAGAGAGAGAGACGTAGAGAGAGACCTACGTGAGATATTGAAGTGAAAAGGTGAAGGCGGATGCTCTCCACTAGATAGAAGTTTTTGAGTAATCATGCAGAGGAAATTCTAAATCCCCCGCGACAAGCTTCCCTCTAATACCTAGAATGAGTGGTAATCTCATTTTTCTCACAATAGATATAACAAAAGAGCCACCACTTCCCCTGTGAAGAAATATGCTTGTACGTTAGATTTAACAAAAGACAACACGACAGATACAGTAACTAACACTGGGTTAAGGTGTCAGTACTAAACTATGTCAATGTTTATAGTCATTTACACGTTTTGAGTTAGTAACGATTTAACTGATAAAAGAATAAACTATTCAATTAAATAGAAAATAGGCAAGATGAGAGGTGCAACAAGTTGGTCTGAAAATACACAGGGAAAAGACAAAGATAATGAGAATAAATGCAGGAAATGATAACAAGGTTGAACTTGAAGACACACCATTACAAAATGTAGAATCATACACATATCTTGGCAGCAATGTAGAAAAAGTTAGAGGGACAGATATTGACATAAACATAAAAATACAAAAAGCAAAAGGACTTTTCATTGCATTGGGAAACATATGGACATCAAGAGAAATCAAGTCCTACACAAAAACAAGAATCTTCAACTCAAATGTCAAGTCAGTCCTATTGTATGACTTTGAAA
This sequence comes from Oreohelix idahoensis, assembly GCA_024509875.1. Classification (NCBI taxonomy): domain Eukaryota; kingdom Metazoa; phylum Mollusca; class Gastropoda; order Stylommatophora; family Oreohelicidae; genus Oreohelix; species Oreohelix idahoensis. The sequence goes on along the minus strand of JAMPIV010009502.1, from coordinate 60,906 downwards.
CATTGAGAACAGCAAAAACAACAACAAGAAAGCTACAGACTTTTATAAACGGGTGCTTGCGTAGAATAAAAGGATCAAAATGGTATGACAAAGTTACCAATGAGGAACTGATGACAAGAACCAGACAAGTGCCGGTGGAACAAGAGTTGAGAAGAAGACGCTGGCGATGGATAGGACACACATTGAGGAAACCTGTTGATAGTGTTACAAGGCAGTCCTTTTTCTGGAACCCCCAGGGCAAGAGATGCAGAGGAAGACCAAGAAGCATGTGACGAAACGTATGTACGTGTCCTTTTGTGTGATCTCTCACACTTTCAACCCTCCGGCAGTATCCTTTCTTTTTCTTCATTTTTCTCACTGATTGCTTTTATTTGGCATAAATTACGCCTTTTCATTCGTTATTTCTACTATTTTGCTCTATGCTGGACATAGCATGGTGAATTCTCTAACACGCTACTCCCCTGTTGCAGTATTTGCTATCTTATTGTTTCACACTCCACTCTAGACAGTTGTTACGATTCGCCAGGTTTGGTGACCCGGTCAGCGATAATATTTTATAGTCTAATCCGTCTGAACACCTGTGGTAACGTGTCCGTCAAACATTTGACCCCACTAGAAAGCGACTGATCGTGTTGACACAAGCCGGTTTTGTGATCAGATGAAAGAAGACCAAACGGGCTGTCCAGACATCTGTCTGGCGTAGGCACGCAGATTATTCTGATAAACAGAGGTGTGCCGAAAGTCTTAGGTAACGATATGACATCACTGTGTAAGAGGCCACGCGTGTATATTAAATTTAATATTTTCAAATACGCGTGGGTTGAGTAATGATAAATTTCCCCACCCAAACAGTGCTATATAGATTGGATTGGTTCGCCAGAATCTACTATGATTTGATTGGAACTTTCGGCGGAAACACAGCTGAGATTTGAAACTAAGGATTGTGAGATATAATCTAACAAACTCGGAGTCACCGCACACAGACAGACTGCATCGCAGCGGCAACTAAACACCCCCTACAAGCCAGAGGAAAGAGAATAGGACTTACCATTCCACAATTATAAGTACCAGAATCAAGTATTGGGCAACTTTGGAATTTACAAGTACACCCGCATTTTAATACAAGACTGGAAACTTGGGAATTTTATCACAAGAAGTCATAATAGCAATTATACAAACAGTTTTCCAGGCCAGGAACTCGCAGAACACCAGCCGTCAGAGGAATTAACTCATATTTCCCAGACCAAGTCATAAGAGGAATTATACAAACAGTTTTCCCAGGCCAGGAATTCGCAGAACACCAGCCGTCAGAGGAATTAACTCATATTTCCAGACCTTAAGTGATTCGAACAGCAACTAACTACAGGGCTGTGGGCCCATTCTAATCTGTGCCGGGAGAAGTGTGTATTCCCAAAATTTTGAGATAAGTGTAAACAATTTTATTTACTAATGTAAATTTTACAGGTTTCTTGCTAAGTGGTTATATATATGAGGCTGGCAACCTCAACATATGAAAACAGTATATGCATGAACCACTACTGCAAGAGATGGTGATTGTTTCTGACTAGTCGTGCGGGAAACCCGACAGAAGAGCGACCTAGACCCCGACGGGAGTAGCGACGAGTAATGAGTGATGATTACATCACATGTGCCTAAAGTGTATAGAATCATTTTGTGAGATTTATATACCTTTTTAATTGTAATTCAGGCAAATCATTATTCATGCACTCCAGACGCAATTTCCTAGTTGACACCCAGAAGGATATTGGTGAACTTTCATCCTACAAGGTATTCCCTGAGTTATATTGTGTGCTCGGGAATTTAATTCTTCTGAGAGGTTAACATTCGTGGGTGCAACGCATGAAAATGGGCCTGTTAGTTTGCGGAGAACAAATGTACTGAGGCATTTGTTTATTTTTAATTTGTCACAGTTCGTGGTTACAAGACATCAGACTTAAGTACTGAAGTTCCTACGCCACTAGTGTGAGAGAAGAGTATCACCACCACCCGGCTACTGTGGACGAGTTATGTGGAGAAGTGTACTCATCACCAAAAAGAAGAGACGGAAACCACGGCTGCAGGACTCATCTGGAGTTAAGTTGTGTGTAACAGGCTACAGCAAAAATACGGACAGTATTAGTCATGCCCTACCAAAACCTCAATGAGGGAACATTTTATATAACTTTCACCCCCTTTAATCCTTATTTTAACTTGTTCAATTGACTATTAAATTTGTTTTATGTTATTTTAAAACTAAACAATAATAGTTGATTCAGTTTATTTGTACGAAAGCAAACGTGTGAACCAATTTTTCTTGATACATATATATATATATATATATATATATATATATATATATATATATATATATATATATATATATATATATATATATATATATATATATATATATATATATATATATATATATATATATATATATATATATATATATATATATATATATATATATATATATATATATAGAGCCATTACGTATAAGAGGGCATTCGTTGGATTATTCCAACTGGGGGATTGACGGGCCAGAATCATAGCATAACCCCTTCACAAAAGGCGACGGACCAGATAATAAGTTAACAAATTTGTTCAGCCCTTAAGCAGCGTTTTGTTCTTGACTTCTGGGAATATCTTCTGAAGGCTCCCCTAATGTAGAAAAGTCATCCCTCTTCTATCTACATCTTTGCCAAGAGTAATCTTGCGCGAAGATAGATACCTTGGACGACCTACTTTTAGATACGCTTGCGTGGTGACCATTTGTGGATCACAACTGCAAAGCAAGGGGAGGCAATCCCGTGACAAAGCACTTGGAGAAGAGAGCTGGAAACAGAGGTGAAAATGATGAGGAGAACGTGGAAAGAACTTGAGATGATGGCACGTGACAGGAGGACTTGGCATGTGTTTGTTGAAGGCCTATGTTCCTTTGGGAGTGGATGGTTATGAATGAAGAGAAGAAGAGGTAGACCAAAAACTGACGCAGAAGAGAACCAGAGAGAGAAGTGAAAATGATGAGGAAAGAGTCGAAAGAACTTGAGCTGATAGCACGTGACAGCGGGACTTGGCATGTGTTTCTTGAAGGCCTATACTCCTTGGGGAGCTAAAACCTCTGTAGAGTAAAATCTATATTTATAAACTATGCAATAAACTGTAGTCCACGAGCGTGAGTAAAGATACTAGGCTGTGTCCACGTGCTTGTGATGTGTCGTCACTGTATGATTCCAAAGCATGAACAACGGTGCTTTTTCAGCAACGTAGATTGACACTGAGAAAAACGAAAACTATGATAATTAGCAAAGTAGATAATACGCCAGTGACGAGAATAGGGATGCTCAACGTCACACTCAATAACACGAGGTAGATACCAACATTCAAGCAAACAATTCAAAAATTCAAAATAAGTTATGATGTGTTATATTCTCTTTATTAATGTATGGTGAATAGAAACATGGACAATGAACAAGCAGTAACAAGACAACACTGAGGCCCTTGAGAGGTAGATACACAGAAGAATGTGGCATTCCGGAAAAGCTTGTAGGTATTTTTTCATTGTTCAGTACAGGACGGTTCACGTAGACAACAGGACGTTTCACGTAGACAATTAGTAATGTGGGGAATTAAGCTGTATCATTCGTTGCCATTACAATGGATGGGTTTGAAAAAAAATCGAAAAAAGGTGCCATTACAGTGCGTTATTACTTTGTTCGCGCCTGGGGAATGTCCATAGACGCAACTATTATGAGGTTGTGCATAGAACTGGCTACCTCGTCATGTAACACAGATTGCTACAGAAGCCACCGCTGTACACTAAGGCTTTTGTACAGGCTTCCTGGAAGACGGCAAGCTGCAGTGGTGGTTCCATGCTGCATAAGGAGCGAAAAAAGCAGTTATGATGATGATGATGATTATTATTGTTCTATTTATACCCTGCATATTTTAAAGGGATGCAACCATTTCTATGCATACAATTCCACGATTATGTCCCTTACATCAGATTGTGAACAGATCCGCAATGAGCCGTGAATGTTCCTGAGGCTGAAAACGATCTAGATGTTATTACAGACATTCCACGGAAGGATTGATTGAATGATTGTGAATCCCTGGGCGCGAGTTAATTGTACTCTTTTGCCCTTTAGGGGACGAGTTATTCACTCATACCCTTGAGGAAATCATCACGACAATCGAAGGGTTAAAGAATGGAAAAGCGACCGGCCACGATAACTTAAATGCAGAGCTATTTAAGACAGACCCAGAGCTAGCAGCAGAACTATTAGAACCACTATTTGCACAAGTCTGGAAAACAAGGACAACACCAACGGAGTGGAACAAAGGAATAATTGTCAAATTGCAGAAGAAGGGAGACCTTGCAAACTGCAATAATTGGAGATGAATCACTCTTCTCTCAGTTCCCAGCAAAATACTAGGCAGGATAATTATACAGAGAATTTCAAAAGCAGTAGACTGAGGAAAGAACAAGCAGGATTTAGAAAGAACAGAAGATGTACAGATCATATATTTACACACAGGAACATTATAGAGCAGTGCTCAGAATGGCAGAGACAGCTGTACATTCATTTCGTAGATTTTGAAAAGGCTTTTGACAGTATACATAGGGACAGTCTATGGAAAATACTGAGGGCTTATGGAATTCCAAGCTGCATAGTGTAAATCATTAAAAGCCTCTATGCCAACTTTACGTGCAGCGTAGGGCAGAGCAACCTAACCTTTGAGGTGAAGACAGGAGTACGACAGGGATACCACTTATCAACCACTCTATTTTTAACAGTCATAGACTGGATGATGCGACAGACAACAGGGGCAGTCCAAGAGGAATAAGATGGACTACGTTTTGTACATTGGAAGATCTGGAATATGCAGATGACATTGCAGTAGTAGCACATTCACATCAACACATCCAGGAAAAAACGGATAGACTTAATAAGTATAGCCAGCAGGTGGGCCTGAACATGAATCGAAAGAAGACAGAGGTCATGACACTCAATGTGAGCAACCCGAGCCCATAATAGTAAGGAATCAACAACTAGAACAGACAGACACCTTCACATACCTAGGATGTATAGTAACACCAGATGGCGGAGAAAGCAAAGACATCAACAACAGAATGAACAAAGCAAGAACAGCCTTTCATAGTCTAAACAACATCTGGAAGTCCTCTCAGTACAGCACAAGCACAAAATTAAGATTATATCAGAGCTGTGTGCTTTCTGTGCTTCTCTATGGTGCGGAATGCTGGAGAACAGAGAAGGAAATGTCGAAATTGTCCTCTTTTCACACAACATGCCTAAGAAAAATTCTCCGAATCTTTTGGCCGAATACCATCACCAACCAAGATCTGCTTACTCGGAGCAAGCAAGAGGACATCATAGCTGGTAGACGCTGGAGTTGGGTTGGCCATGTCCTCAGAAGAGACCCCGATGCCATCACAAAAACAGCTATGCTATGAACCCCTGAAGGAAAATGAAAGAGAGGCCGACCAAAAACAACTTGGCGGAGGACTGTGGAGGCTGAGATGCACAGAATGAACCAGAGTTGGAGCACTGTACGAAGGATGGCTACCGACCGAGCAAAGTGGAATCAATTTGTTGCTGCCCTACAAGACGCCACCAGGCGTGATGGCCACTGACTGCTTTGACGGTCGGCGGCTAAGGATCAAAGAAGAAGATTGATATTGTTATTGGTGAAAAGAATCGACATCATTGCACTCCGGGCAAACCCATCACATGTGCTCAGTCTCCCTCAGTACATGTCGAAGAGTGTGAATGATAACTGTTCCTGTAGCTCGCTGGTTATATACACGACAGATGCATCCTCTCATACGTCCATCTCTGCTAGCCTTATGTTTGATATCAAATTCCAACAGTCTTAACTTTCATGATTCATCTATTGCAATGTCATTCTCTAACAGGCGATCATTGATTTTTCTCACTATATCTCCCTTATCCATATCCAGTGTCGCCACTGTGGGGGCTATCATGCTAGTCTATCAGCTCTATCATTACTGCGTACCCCTGCACGAACAGAACATCAGATCCACACCAGCTCCTGCAGATTCGAAGCTTCAATGAATGTTATCCATGAATCTGTGGTGGGTTTAGATGTTAGGAATGTTGGTGTTGTATTTAATTTGTAACTGAGTGAGGTCAAGCTGTGAAGGCCTCAGAGTCTAACAATTGATGGGGTGTGTTCTCAGGGAACCTTTCTGCTACCACCCTAAGATCTCACTCAGAGTTATATTTTACACTAAAATAAATGATGACTACGTCTAAATGTCTAGGGTAATGTAAGTGTGGTGTGATGGTAACCCAATACACAAACACACCCACACACAGATAGTAAATTCTATGATCAACTCAACTAACTCAGTGTTTTAAATTTTGTATTTAACAAATCTTTTTACAATTTATTTAGTCCTGAACCTAATATTATTTTGGTCAGGACTATCAAAATCAAATGAAATCAATTTGTATATATATATATATATATATATATATACAAGTTCAATTAAACAAAAGGGACAATCTGTCCAAGCACATAATTTAAATTCTAATAATGGATTTAATATATCTATACTACTGTTTAACTGGTACTAGATGGCGGGTTGGGGGTTTTACATCATCCCCTGTCTTTATTCACAAATATTCTGTTCACTTTAGTGGTGGAAATAGATTTTATTTTATATATTTAGATTATTGTATGGCAGCTAGTTGATGAATCGTTCCGTGCCAGGGCTTATGCACTTATCTAGCACGTGAAGTTAGATGTTAGTTGTCTTTCCGGCCAAAGGCCACTGTCTCAATCTTCCTGAGGCAATCTTGGTAGAGAGCTTGTACCAAGACTACAGTTCCAGTGGTAGAGAGCTTGTACCACTACAGAAAACTCAACGTTCTCAATATTTCTTATATTCAGGAAGCTGGCACTAGCAAAGTGCCAGTAAAAAAACCCTGCAACATGAAGATTATGGTTTGTAATATCTAATCTACCAAATCCACAATTAATAATACATTCAAAATAAAGGAACAGGGTCAGATCTCTCTGACCAACCCAGCTCATCCAATCTAGAGTGATGGAACAACTTGTACCAGTTTTCTTTTTCCTCTCCCCTAATGGCTGCAACACCTCTGCCATTATCCTTGATCTTTTTCCATAAAATATGATGGATGATATGATCTTTGATGACAACCTATATAATCTTTTTGATCTACCTCTCTGGTAGTTTGTTATCTGATGGATCAACATATAGGCCCTGCATAAGTCTGCTAGGGACCTATGTACTTACAGTCGTAAAATATTTTTCATATGGCAGTATCTCACACTCAAATTTTTAAATAAAATATTAATAATTTCGTTCTTACCACAAATTCAATGAAATACACACAGGTACTATGATTTGGCACAAATTTAGCTGTGCTGCTGCTAGACTATGACTGCTTTTCTTTAGTTATGTCTTCATTATATGATGAAGCAAGTCAAACTTCTGATCTACCAATCGACCTGTTTAAGGGAACGTTTTACTTCAAATGGCGTCCAGCCTTCCAATTTTTTTCTCAATATCCCCTACGCTGGCCAATAGAAATCGGCGTCTATCAAATTTTGCAAAAATATATTTTTAATTTCGGACCAAGCAATAACCTATCTCCCTCTTTCTACCTCCACCCAATCAAATGACATATACCCTCTTCTGCCTTTTTCAAACCTGCGTTCAAAAGGTGTTATGGCTAAAATAAGCAGGCATGAGTGTTCGTCAGTCTGTCCTAGAATATATAGTATTATTGCAATATCTTGGTTATTAATTGGACGATTTTGTAAATCAAAATATATTATTGATCAGGAGATCCTATTCCACAAAACTATCCAAGTTTTATGGCCCTAAGTATTATATTTCGTAATTCCATATTTTTTCCATGTTAGTCGTCAATATTATTCAAATCTGGAAATCCACCATCTTTTTCCCCTCTTTCTATCGTTTCATTTCAAACTAAAACGACAATGTCTGTGTTTCGTCAGAATTTACGCTACATTACAGGAAATGAGAGCGGTGTGTGTGTTTATACATTTCCACTGCGTGACTATAGGACGATACAAGTAGTGGCCTTGCGTCGTATTTTCAAATCTGCCAAAAGCCATCTCGCGCGTTCGTTACAATTTTCGATTCGAAACCCAACGCGTGACACTGGTAGCATTCCTTCTGTCTCTCCTTCACCCCTCCATTTCTTGTCTCTCATTCCGTCTTAGAACAAATACTCGCTGACCTTGTAAAAATGTTATATTTAATTCTCAAGGACGACTTAGAAAAGCTAGTATCATTCACTTTACGTTAAGGCCTGTCAAAACCGACACTATTGCGGGCGCGGGTGAAGAAGCTGATCGCAACTCCACTATTTTATTTCTACCTTATTTTGACCTTATACTCTATAATGTTTTATCTAATTTATCGATTGTATTGAGGATATCACTACAGAATCTATACTTCTGTTCATTTCCATAACACCTAATGCGTGCACGTTGACATTATGTTAGTTCTCTCTTAAGGACTGAAACACCCTTAAACATATATAGGCCCTCAGCGGCGTCAACATCTCTTCTATTTTATATGCACTCCTTACGAAGCATGCAGCCAGCACTGCAGCTGGTCCACTTGCAGGAAGTCTCCACAAAACCGTCACATGCTTGTGCAGCGGTAGTTTGTGTGACAATTAGTTTTACAAAATGGGGTTGCCAACCTCATGCACCACCACCTCATTTTAGTCCCGTTGTACGACTTGCCTGAGGGCACAGTAGTCCTATTCTTACTTCGTCTCTTCAGAGACCCTCGGGAACAACATCATCTCACCTCATCTCATATTCGTTTCCTCTTCTACCATTAAGTGTAGACGTTTGTCATGGAGCGATTAAGGTCTTTGTCTTGTGTGGACTGACATATACTGTATAATAGGGGAACGACAGAAGTGATTGCGTCATTAATAAGGCTAAGCTGCCCATTGTAAACTTCCGGCGTTGTCTTGTGTTTCGCACTAATAACCGGTCAGTAAAGCATATTTTTTTGGGGATGCCTGGCTGGCCGGGAGGATAGTGTGATTCGCTTGTATAGCAAGGCGGTGTTGTCGTACGGAAGGTCCGGGGTTCGAATCCTGGTTCAGCCACTCACGTCTGTTGTTTTTCTGTTGTCTAGTGTTCTACTTCTTTATTTCTTACGAGTGCCTGAAAACATACCTTTATGTTTGTCTAATATTTATTTATCCCCCAAAATAGCCCAAAGTCTCTCAAAATATCGCCCAAAGTCGTCCAAAGTATCGCACAGTCCCGCTAAATATCGCACAGTCGAGGGATTATTTTTTTTATAAAATGGGAACCAAGGGAAAACATTCAATTAATGTCTAACTTTCATTACCAAAGTAACATGTTGCATCCCCTGAATCAATAACCTGCATAAAGCTTCTCTAAAGACACACTGGCAAACAAAGGTTCTAAAATTTAGATTAAGATGATTCTGGTTTTTTTTAAGAGAGTTGTACACTTGAGACATTCCCAACTTTAAAACGTTCACTGTTAAAAGTACTGTAGGTTTATTAATTATAAAACTTTTAAGTTTTCAACTGAAATACTAAATAATAAAGATTATTTTTGTAAATAAAAGGGAAAAATAGTAATTTCAATGTATTTACTTACAGATTGCATTTACACACGCTGCTAAGTTGTTACCGCAATATACGTCACATATACCGTACTAAAAGATAAAGGTAGTCCCATAGAAGGCAGTGCTGTAGAGGAGTGAAGTGTTAGAGACCTCACCTACACAATGCCTCAGCATGAGATGGGGTTCCCAGTTTCCTTCCTTGCTACCTTTGCTTTCCTTAACTCACGAGCAGAGTCAGGTACCTATTTTTCACAGTTAAGTCGACTGGATCGTGACACGCCTTTGTTTTGAAGCTGGTTCCTTTACCTCAAGAAGCAAGCGTTCTAACCATTCAGTCGCTCATACGCTCCCCGTTCTGAGAACAGAAAACTATACCCAATTTCTAAACACTACTGAAAATGAGTGCTGGTGAGAGAGGCTTATCAAACATTAAAAAAAAAAAAAATTTAATGTCGATATACAAGAACAAGCGAATGAACAAAAGTAGGAAAGAGGATGGAGGAGAGGAGAAAGTTGTTAGTAGTAATAACAAAAGCAACAGAAGTAATAGCTCAGGTAGTACTAAGGTAAATAAACAAATAACGGGGCTGCTGATGATAAGATAGGAAACTCTATACAGAGCGATACAACAGGAGGCAATCTGATCATCAGAAATAGTACTCGTCGATCAAGTGTTTCGGCCCCTAAATCTCCTTTACACTATGAGGGGGGCGGGCCCACTTGGGTCATGACTCCCAAGTGTTAGCGTCCTGTTGTCTTGTGCAGAGAATGGAACCCACTCCACCTTGTTCCTTGTTTGCAAGGCTTCGTCCAGCTGTTCCCAAAGCCCTTTTGCACTGGCCGGTGGAAACCTTGATTGCATCTCTTTTCCCGTCCAAGAAGTGTGTGAGATCGTCATCAAGCAGATCAGCTTGAATATTCTTCGCGCTGTGGACTGACTCCTGGCTGAGGTCTTCTAACGTCTTACGCGTCGTAACAGAGCGCTGTTGATCTGCCACTGATGAGCTCCCACACCCCTTTTTCGTTCTCTGGAGTTTCATGCCTCTCTGAGTAGAGAATTTCCTACCACAGGCACATGGAAATTCCAGCCGTTGGCCGAACTCAAAGTCCGTTAACTGGTCTGGTCGAATCCAAGGAGTCACCTGTTAATTCATTATTTTCCCCCCTGGGGGCATCTATCATTAGTGTGTCATATAGCAATTGTTAAAGCTTTCGGGGTGCCAACCCGGTCAGCTGGTTCCTAGTCTTTCCCAGTGTCATCTGTAAAATTAGTAAGGGCAGTTATATTTTTAAAAAGATGGTGATGGTACTGGTAATTGTGTTAATAATGGTGGTAGTGGTAGCAGTAATAACATTAATATCTTTAGAAAAAGAGGACGTTTAAAAGCATGAAGACGCAGAAGAAGAGGAAAGAGACAGACCAGCAGTCACATCAGAACAAGGTCAACAATCTCAGATTAGGTCAGCTGTCATCTTCACATCAAAGGTCGACAACAATGGATCTTCAACATCTTCTGTCTCATGTCTTGATTGTACAATCAGATAGATTCTTTCATGTCGATCTGTTGATGTAATCTTCCAATCAGATAGATTCTTTCATGTCGATCTGTTGATGTAATCTTCCAATCAGATAGATTCTTTCATGTCGCTCTGTTGATGTAATCTTCCAATCAGATAGATTCTTTCATGTCGATCTGTTGATGTAATCTTCCAATCAGATAGATTCTTTCATGTCGATCTGTTGATGTAATCTTCCAATCAGATAGATTCTTTCATGTCGCTCTGTTGATGTAATCTTCCAATCAGATAGATTCTTTCATGTCGATCTGTTGAATCAGATAGATTCTTTCATGTCGATCTGTTGATGTAATCTTCCAATCAGATAGATTCTTTCATGTCGCTCTGTTGATGTAATCTTCCAATCAGATAGATTCTTTCATGTCGCTCTGTTGATGTAATCTTCCAATCAGATAGATTCTTTCATGTCGATCTGTTGATGTAATCTTCCAATCAGATAGATTCTTTCATGTCGCTCTGTTGATGTAATCTTCCAATCAGATAGATTCTTTCATGTCGCTCTGTTGATGTAATCTTCCAATCAGATAGATTCTTTCATGTCGCTCTGTTGATGTAATCTTCCAATCAGATAGATTCTTTCATGTCGATCTGTTGATGTAATCTTCCAATCAGATAGATTCTTTCATGTCGCTCTGTTGATGTAATCTTCCAATCAGATAGATTCTTTCATGTCGCTCTGTTGATGTAATCTTCCAATCAGATAGATAGATTCTTTCATGTCTCTGTTGATGTAATCTTCCAATCAGATAGATTCTTTCATGTCGCTCTGTTGATGTAATCTTCCCAATCAGATAGATTCTTTCATGTCGCTCTGTTGATGTAATCTTCCAATCAGATAGATTCTTTCATGTCGATCTGTTGATGTAATCTTCCAATCAGATAGATTCTTTCATGTCGCTCTGTTGATGTAATCTTCCAATCAGATAGATTCTTTCATGTCGCTCTGTTGATGTAATCTTCCAATCAGATAGATTCTTTCATGTCGCTCTGTTGATGTAATCTTCCAATCAGATAGATTCTTTCATGTCGATCTGTTGATGTAATCTTCCAATCAGATAGATTCTTTCATGTCGCTCTGTTGATGTAATCTTCCAATCAGATAGATTCTTTCATGTCGCTCTGTTGATGTAATCTTCCAATCAGATAGATTCTTTCATGTCGATCTGTTGATGTAATCTTCCAATCAGATAGATTCTTTCATGTCGCTCTGTTGATGTAATCTTCCAATCAGATAGATTCTTTCATGTCGCTCTGTTGATGTAATCTTCCAATCAGATAGATTCTTTCATGTCGATCTGTTGATGTAATCTTCCAATCAGATAGATTCTTTCATGTCGCTCTGTTGATGTAATCTTCCAATCAGATAGATTCTTTCATGTCGCTCTGTTGATGTAATCTTCCAACTTATAGGGTTGTCTTCTTCTTGCACGTTTGCTTTGAACATTTCCTTCCATTTTGGATTTCCCCATGGCGTTGTATCTTTTTAAATGACTATGTTATTTAGTCTTCCTGACTTTAATGTCATGCATTATTTCTCTGTCTCCATGAGTTTCCAATAAGGAGGACCTGTAATGTACTTTATTAAATGTTATCATCATTATTATGACCATCATTATACTTCAGCCGCCCCAAAGGAATATAAGTGAACTTACGCCAAGTTCTGCTGTTCCATGCAATCAGTTCCAGGTTTTTCCATGACTTCTCAATTCGTGTGATTTCTGATTGCAGTTTTTTTTCTCCGTGTTTTTTTTTTCTCAGTCTTCATCTACTCCTCTTGCAGGTCAGAAATGTGAAAAGTCAATATTGTCTATTTCTAGTGCCCTGTATATAGAGAGTGACGACAACTAAGGTTAGCCCGAAAATGGCGGCCAAACACGTATCGCTGGAAAAAGGACCCAATCGCGACTTTCAAAATTAGCTACAAATACAGTAGCACATATTTGTATCTAAGGTCCTTTTTCCAGCGATACGGGTTTGGCCGCCATTTTCGGGCTAACCTTAGTTGCTTATAAAATAAAGATTTAGCTCATTCATACGTTCCCTTACTCTGGGCATTCCAGAACAACCACTGTTTCCTCAGTGTGTGTGTGTCATACCCATCGCCAGCTTCTTTTTCTCTCCATTTCTTTTTCCACTGGCTCTTGTCTGGCTCTTGTCTGGCGCTTGTCTGGCTCTTGTCACCAGTTCCAAAAGTTCCACTTATTGTTCTTCTTAAAAAAAAAAGTTTTCTTTTGTCAAGGCTCATCGGCAGCGTTAGATAACAAAGTCTGCCTTTCTTGACAGCAAACTGCGGCAAAGATTAACTAGCACACCAACAATTTGGATAACATTCACAACTTGATCAGTCTGAGCCATTTATTCAATGTACATATATATAATTCTTGTAATTCTCTCTCTCTCTCACTCTCCCTCTCTGTCTATCTCAACCATCCACATTTTACCTATCTCAACCATCCACATTTTACCTATCTCAACCATCCACATTTTACCTATCTCAACCATCCACATTTTACCTATCTTAACCATCCACATTTGACCTATCTTGCGTGCCATACATTCACCCTTGCATTCCTAGCTCTGTCGTCGTACTGGGGCATACATAATCTCACAGCAACTTCTTAGGCTAGCAGATTTCATTTCCACCCTCTCATATCTATCCTTCAATCTGTTCCTCATTTTTACCCGTCTCTCGTGTTAAGCTCCTACTATGCAATAAAACCTGGAAAATGATTAAGTGTGTTAAAAAACGTTAAGAATTCCATGTTATTGGTAGAATTTTCTCCGCAGTCGGTAAAGCTGGAAGAAAATGTTCTACGCTAATTTTTATTCCAATGCTATCTAGCACTAGATAACCTGCATACGCACACTCGCACGTCCAGAACGACAGGAGAAAAAAAATAAGGAATTGTTATAAAACTTAAGTAATACATTCATCAGAATATAATCCAATGTGCTTAAATTTAATGATTCAAAATTTCTTTGATCACAGAATTTTGGCAGAGATATGGATTTGTCATTAGATAGAACTTTACCATGATACGCCGTTTTGACGACGTATATCCTAATGTTTTCGTCATTACTAACTTGTGGCGAGTGCGGCATAAATGTAACCCACATGTTTAAAACACGATCTGGCTTAGACCACACCGTCTTTTATATTTGAACTTCCGTCCTAATATAACCAACGGACCTGTGTTTACGTTGAACATGGCTCATCTCGCCAAAACTCCAATTTAAATATAAAAAAACGCTATCGAATAGTTGTACATGAGACTTATTAATAATCAAAGGGGAGGTACAAAAAAACATGGCTGAAAATTGACGATGTCTCAAGAGAAATGGAAGTCTAAACCCACTTGGGTTTAAAATTATTCCAGGGATAATGTCACGATCCTCACGTATTTCTGCCTGTGATGATCTCGGCATTAACGAAATTGTCAAGCAGTCATTTTACAATCAGCCTGGTTCCATTTAGAAGGCCTTCTGCAGGATTCAAGTTTCCCTGTGGTATTACGAAGTCACCAAAATTTATTTTTACCAAGAAAAGTACTTACTTCTATGTCTGTCCGCTCTTGATGTGTCACCAAGAAAAGTACTTACTACTATGTCTGTCCGCTCTTGATGTGTCACCAAGAAAAGTACTTACTCTCGTATGTCTGTCCGCTCTTGATGTGTCACTAAGAAAAGTACTTACTCTCGTATGTCTGTCCGCTCTTGATGTGTCACTAAGAAAAGTACTTACTCTCGTATGTCTGTCCGCTCTTGATGTGTCACCAAGAAAAGTACTTACTCTCGTATGTCTGGCCGCTCTTGATGTGTCACCAAGAAAAGTACTTACTCTCGTATGTCTGTCTGCTCTTGATGTGTTACCAAGAAAAGTACTTACTCTCGTATGTCTGTCTGCTCTTGATGTGTCACCAAGAAAAGTACTTACTCTCGTATGTCTGTCTGCTCTTGATGTGTCACCAAGAAAAGTACTTACTCTCGTATGTCTGTCTGCTCTTGATGTGTCACGAAGAAAAGTACTTACTCTCGTATGTCTGTCTGCTCTTGATGTGTCACCAAGAAAAGTACTTACTACTATGTCTGTCCGCTCTTGATGTGTCATAAAGAAAAATACTTACTCTCGTATGTCTGTCCACTCTTGATGTGTCACCAAGAAAAGTACTTACTACTATGTCTGTCTGCTCTTGATGTGTCGCCAAGAAAAGAACTTACTACTATGTCTATCTGCTCTTGATGTGTCACCAAGAAAAGTATTTAAACTCGTATGTCTGTCTGCTCTTGATGTGTCACCAAGAAAAGTACTTACTACTGTGTCTGTCCGCTCTTGATGTGTCACCAAGAAAAGTACTTACTGCTATGTCTGTCCGCTCTTGATGTGTCACCAAAAAAGTACTTACTACTACGTTATGTCTGTCCGCTCTTGATGTGTCACCAAGAAAAGTACTTACTACTACCGTATGTTTGTTCGCTCTTGATGTGTCACCAAGAAAAGTACTTACTCTCGTATGTCTGTCCGCTCTTGATGTGTCACCAAGAAAAGTACTTACTACTATGTCTGTCCGCTCTTGATGTGTCACCAAGAAAAGTACTTACTGCTATGTCTGTCCGCTCTTGATGTGTCACCAAGAAAAGCACTTACTACTACGTCATGTCTGTCCGCTCTTGATGTGTCACCAATAAAAGTACTTACTACTACCGTATGTCTGTCCGCTCTTGATGTGTCACCAAGAAAAGTACTTACTCTCGTATGTCTGTCCGCTCTTGATGTGTCACCAAGAAAAGTACTTACTGCTATGTCTGTCCGCTCTTGATGTGTCACCAAGAAAAGTACTTACTTTCGTATGTCTGTCCGCTCTTGATGTGGAATCGCCGTGAGGACTGGAAATTTCCATTCTTTGGCCAAGTGTGTCGCCACTGGCTGATTTGAGCCTATGTTGTTGTAGAATGTTTGTAATATTGTCTATTTATCTGTCTGTTGGTGTCCTAGGTACCATGAAACAAGATCTGCTACTGTTTTTGGCGCGTGAGGGTGATTGATCGGGCTTCATTCTCATGAGATGGACAAACCATCTTACTTATGTCACTCTCTATATTTGATGCATGTTGTAGTTCCTACAAATTTTTTTTTATTTCATCGTTTCTCTTTCGTTCTCTACTAGTAATATTATTAATGGCTGTTTATAAGAATTTCATCTCGCACGATGTTAGCTTTGTGTCCTGCTCTCTGATCAGTGACAATGTTTGATACTGAGAGCAAAGAACCGGTAAGAATAACCATTTATTAATTTTCATATAGTTCCACACTGCTATTTGGATGTTTGAATGGTAGTGACAGTTAGTCAGCCTCTGCACAACCTTTTTGATATCTTGTTTCAATTTCTCTTTCAAGTCTCCCAATTTCTGCGAAAATGCTTCCTAGGTATTTGAATTATGTTCAGACTTAATGATGATGACATGTATGCCAAGTGGGGATGGTGACCTGCTAATTTTTATAATTAATGTCTTTGATGTGTTGACAACAGTATTGTGTATTGGAAAGGGGTATACCTTATTGGTTGAGATACCACGGTTGGTTGAGAAACTCAGTAGGATAATCACAGAAATGTTATTGATAAAATGAAAATTAAGGTCAACACGGTGTATATACTTGGGCGACGCAGCTGAGATTCAAAGATGTGTGCAAGAGAGACATGAGGGCACTGGAATAAATCCAGCCACCTGGGAGGATGAAGCTGCTAGTCGCACCAAGTGGGGATGCTATCTAAGGCGCCAACTCAGACTGGGCGAAAAGAAGCTCTCACAGCAAGCAGAAGAGAGGAGAAAACGTCGAAAGAAACTCAAAGAAAATAAGCAGCAGAGGGTTGTCACCTGAGGGGCACATTGCCATAGTCAGTTATGACTGATGGGCCTTATGATTATTATTATAAAACTGTCCAATGCTGTATGATTAAGTTACTAATATTTGACTGTCTTTGTTATTTTGGAGAGGAATCTTACATAATGGGTTTTGTTTTTAGAAATATATTATTTTTCTGAGAACATTCACGAATACACGTAGAACTCGCTATACAATGACATCTAATTAAACCAAGTTTACCACTTGACATTTGGAAATAAATCTAGATGAAGATTCATAACTCTTAACAGTTCTAACACAATCCTTCATAAACCATCCAGCACAGAGGTAACAGAAAAGAGTCAACACCGTGTATGAAATAACAACATTCAGACGGCCATGCGTCAATGAGTGGGTTGGACAATACTGGACTCATCCACGAACAGGAATAAGCTCAGTAATTACATCTCCCAGCCTGTGTTTTAGAACCATGCAAAATAAAATATCATACAAATGATCGTTTCTGTTTTATTTTACTATATTCTCGTTAGAGACATCAACAGCAGAAATTCTGACACAGTTGACAGCTACAGCTTCTTTATTGTATACTACCACTACTACCACTACTACTACTACTACTACTACTACTACTACTACTACTACTACTACTACTACTACTACTACTACTACTACTACTACTACTACTACTACTACTACTACTACTACTACTACTACTACTACTACTACTACTACTACTACTACTACTACTACTACTACTACTACTATTACTACTACTACTACTGCTACTACTACTACTACTGCTACTACAGCTACTAGTACACAACAACAACTACTACTACTACTATTACAACAACTACTACCTTCGAATACTGTAAAACGATGTCTACTTCGTCATTTCAAGCCATGCCATAAACCAAACCACAAAAAAAGGGACCCAAAGATGCAGCAATAGAGAATGCAGTCAGCGACCCATAGCTTGACTGCTTGCGTCAGGGTCAGCGAACCAGAGCTGACCAAGACCCTACTTCACCTCCACGTGGTGGTCCTGGAAACAGGCTGCATCCCTGCAGTCTGGCTGAGAGAGTAGGGATCGAAGAGGGAAGGCAAACCCGGTCCCAAAAAATGCCGTGCTGAAGTCGGATGTGTCGACCGAAAGGCGCATATATCACAGCTCCGGTGTAAACAGACACAACGCAACCACCGTCCTTTTCAGGGCGAACGAGGAGGAAGAAGAAGAAGAAACCACAAAAAACTTACATTGGGTTCATTAATAATAATGGCATTCTCTTCCCCCCCCCCCCCCTCCCCCCCCCCACCCCCCTACCACCCCCCCCCCCCCCCCCCCCCCAAAAAAAAAAACCCACCAACAAACAAACAAATAAACAAACATACAAACAAACAATTTCAAGAACTGTGAACACAAGGGGCAACAACTGTGAAAACAAGTGGCAAAAACTGCGAATGCAAGTGTATCACCACAACAGCAGCATGCCCAGTAAAAGCTGAAATCACATGTAAGAAAAACGTCTATCTGGTGACGCAGTAGAACATCACTGATCAAAGTGATTCAATTTATCCATGCAGTGTACATATGTCTTGCACTATTCACCTCTTAGCAAGACCAATTCATCTTCAAGCATACACCCTTTGCTTTCACGCTTCCGAGCTTGTTGACCTGATTTTCACAAATGCCGGTTTAAGCATCACTACGAGATAATAAAAGTAATGGCTGCTGGAGACTAATGGAGACTTCGGGCTCAGAAATAGTCAGGAGCATGAACAAAGACAAGAACACGCAAATGGAGATTGATTGGAGATTGATCATATTCAGAGAACATAGACTTTCAGGGAATCGCCAGGTACAGACAATAAACCGCATTCAAGCAAAGAAGCGGTAATATCCAAGGAAAACATGTCAAAGTCACACTATGACTGAGCCGGAGAATACACTTGGAGAACGATGCGGAATGTGGCACAGAGGAATGAAATTATGTAGCCACAGGGTTACAAAGACATTGATAAATTGACTGAACAACAGCATGAAACTGTACAATACTTCAAACAGAAGACTATTGGAGATTCACCCCAACGCTTCGTCACTATGCTGTGATTTGTCGACGTTAATTCCTTTTCACAAGAACGATTTGTTGTTTACATGCGAATTATTTTCTCCTGTTACAGGCTTCTTCTAAAAAAACCTTTCAGAAGTTATTGCCAACACGTGACACCATTCCTCACAACGTTATGGTTGGTGATGTTTAACCGAAATGTTTTTGGCAATGCTCGTCATCCAAATGTTGATTCTGCTGGCGCGGCTCAATTTTTCGGCACGAGGTGAGCAACTGCCAAGACCATCTCCAGAAATATGTGTGGTATGACTCCTTGTTGTTTGGCACATAAAACTCCCCTGGCTCGTCTGTCTGAGGTTATTGATGCTTGACTAGTTGCAAATCAAGAAGTCTGTGACAAAATTTAGCAAATGTTGTACATAGTGCGAAACTGATGAAAAAATATGGTGACGAGGATGGAAAATAATACTGAAGATATTTATTCACCTTGAGCAGTGCGTTATAATGTTTTTGTGCGGCTGATGGTGCTCATCATGATTGCAATGATAATATTGCAATCTTTTATTAACGGTGACGACTGTTTATTTTAACACGGTAATGGAAGTCCCGTGGTAGGTACTGTCGTAAGCGAATGATGTGCTGGAGACTTTCATCCATACTAGGTCTCAGCGTTATGAGGTGGATGATCAGCACCCTTATTCACTGCTTTGCACTCTCAAATTCATGCGCAAAGTATTATTAGGTATTAACACTGTAAGTAATACAATTTTATTCATCCACTACACTTATCTTTACCTTGACCTACCAGTATGTCTACTGGTCAAAAGTAAATGTAAAGGTAGTCAGATAACGATACTGCAGAAGGGGAGTGACGTGTTAGAGACTTCATAATGTTAGGTCCAGTTTTATGGGGGTGGGGGGTTGGGGTGGGGGTGGGGGTGGGGGGGATGATCAGTTCCCTTCCTCGCTGTCTTTGCATTCACAGACTCAAGAGAAGAGTCAGATACTCCGTAGACTAGAGCGTGACGCTGTCAGGTATTGAACCCAGAACCTGGTAACTTTGCGCGAGAGGCAAGAACTCTAGCCACCCTGCCAAGCGGACGATCACAATATCTACAGGCACACCACCGATTTTCCGGAATCCTTATTCCTAAGCCATTCACGATTATTCGTTTTCCTGGACCAAGAGAGGTCGCTTAATAATAATTGAACGCTACACCAGTGACCCATTAGTTATAAACGTTCTTTGTTTCTTTGTCTATGGTGAATGGGAGATACTGGCGTTAAACACATTTTTAATGTAAAGTAAATGATCAAATTAACGAGGACTGTCTTGTAATGTTATCAACAAGTTTCCTCAGTAGGCATCTAATCAATCTCTTGTTCCACTAGTTCTTATCTGATTCTTGTCATCAATGGTTGGTGATCTTGTCTAACCATATCAATCCTTCTATTCCACGCAAGCAAGAACCCATTTATGAAAGTCTGTAAGTTCTTGGTTGTTGTTGTTGTTATTGTTGTTCTCCACGTTTCGCAGCCATGCATACAATGGGTCTGACCTGGCATTTGAATAGAAGATTCCTATTTGTGTGTTGACTGATTTCTTTTTATTTCCATATATTTTCCTATGCAGTGCAAGCTCCACCTGCTTTGTGTACCTTTATTTTGATGTCAGTGTCTGTGTCCCCCAACTTTGTCAATTTGGCTATCAAGATTTACACTTGTTTCAATATTTTTTTTTTTTCGTACGCCCGCTAATACTCGAGGCGAAATCTCAGGTTATTGTTAATGTCTAACCTGACATTGATTTACGTGAGTATCCCTTTTTCTTGTACAGAGACAGGTGTCCCTCGCCATTCAGGCAGATACTCTCCGATTTCGGAGGTACCCATTAGAGCTGGGTCGGCTCAGGAGCCGACAATCCCTGGTCGACGACACTACTTCAAATGTTCTCACCAGGTCTCGAGTTAATCCAGTCCAAATCCCGGTCGACGAAAAATCCTCAAATGCCGTCGCCCGGGTTTGATCCTGAATCACCCGGTCGCCAAAGCGGTGTTGTAACCACTACGCTAGCGCGGCTCCTTTCAATATTTAAAAAATATAATGAGGATCATTATGCTCTCACTTGATTTTGTTGAGTAACAATAATAATTAAATAGAATCTCCAGAATAAGAGAAATAGAAACACAAACAGAGAAGGTATGTAATTAGATATAGACATCAAAGGGATTAAACAAAAAGACATAGGAAGACCTTGATCGGATGGTGCAGTACAGAAAGGTCTCAATTTGTTGATGATCTGTGCTCCAAAGAGAGCTGAAGTGTATTGATAATAAATACTAATAATAGTAATAAGAATAATATAATTTTCCTTTTATCTTACTACGAAAGTTATGCATTATGGCATGAAAGAAACGCACAACGTTCAAGTGAGAATTTATTATCGTGGCACACGTTACCAGAAACTAAAATATGTTATATCTTCTGGAATATGAAAACTAAAGAGACACGATCACAGGTTCTGAGAACTAGATGCTCGCATTTTTATGTTTTTGTTATTTTTATTTTTGAAAAGTATAACGCAGACGATACAGCACGCAACATTCCAAAAATAAACTGGCGCGAATACGCAGCTAGATCTGCAACAGATCTGTTGATTGGAGTGCCGGAAATTGTCAGTTATGGAACATTTCCATCCTGACATGCACTAAGAGTCCGGTTCTGTAGAACATAGCGGAAATACCGCGCATGAATATGCGTAGCACACATCACTCACTCCGGTCAAGACTTTCACTTCAAAAGTGTTCTTCTAAAGTACTTTCCAACCTTTTGAAATATGACGTACATATGAGTGCGCGGAAAGTGTGATATACCGTACTGAATAACGTAGAGTTAAAATTTGATTTAAAATTGTAAGGTGAAGTAGAAATAAACTGTGTGAAAATAAAGACAATTTAATTGTCCGGTCAAACAGCGAGAAAGATTGGAAAGGAATTAAAAAAAAAATAAAAAAAATTTAAACACAAACTTTTAATGCACTAAAGAGCCACAAATAATTTTTCAAGGAGTTTATAGCTTGCAGTCAAAAAATGTAACATCAAACTGACAAAAAGCCTGGGGCGCTGATTCTGCATGAAATTAATTTCTGCTTTATACTTCATTACACACTTATGGATAAAATATATAATATGCGCTTAAGCTAATGACATTATCAGTTTGCGATAAACGAGTCCAGAGCACAAGAGGAGGATTTCACTATTCAGTATATTAAACGGAAAGTTAATATTTTTTGTTTGTTTTATTTATTTTTTAAATTTTGTTAAGAGTTGTAAATTACATTTTTTTAAATGTAGTTGTCAGTTGTGTGTATGTCTGTGCACGCGCGTGCGATAGTGTGTGTGTGGGGGGAGGGGGAAGAAGTTTCAATATTTCTCTCAAGAGAGACAATCTTATTGGAAAGAATACACCTAGATTATTTGCAGTTATCGCCAATTTCAGTGATGATGCAATACCAAAATAAAATTAATAATAATTTTATTAATTTTATTATTTTTATGACTGAATATTGTATTGTCATGGGGAATACACAACTATGCCAAGTTTCAGAGCTATTGCTCACCTGGAAGGGATTGAAAAATCGATTGCAAGATTTGAAGGTGACAAGAGAGGGACAAGAGAGTGACATACGTTGCAATCTAAAGAAAAGCCTGTAACAAGAAGAAGTATTATATACATTTGTGTAACAGAATACAGGAGTGTTTGCTGATTAATTAGTACTTAAGATACTACATTCTCAGTATCTGACTTTACACATCATATTAAAACCAAACTATGTTTAACGTGTAACAGGTGTTAACAGTAATCATTCAAAATCTATGGAACTGTAAAACAATAATTATAATAATTGTGAAAGGTTAAGACCAAAGAAAAAAAAAGAAATTCTAAAATCATTTCAAATTTGGAAAAACATGTGAAATTCTGATAATTCCGAAAATATGAAATTCTGACAATTCTGAAAACACTGGATATTCTGACAATTCGGAAAACATTTGAAATTCTGACAATTCAGAAAACAGTTAAAATTCTGACAATTCTGAAAACATTTGAAATTCTGACAATTCTGAAAACGTATGATTCTGACAATTCTGAAAATATTTAACACTCTGACAATTCTGAAAACTTTTGAAATTCTGACAATTCTGAAACCATTTGAAATTCAGATAATTCTGAAAACATTGGAAATTCTGACAATTTTGAAAACATCTGAAAAGTCTAAGCAATGACTAAAATTGTAACAACTGTGACAAAACGGGGCGGCCCCTCTCGATCTTTGTTTCACTCCAGCAGTAGCAGTACATTTGTGGTACTGATTTTATTGTGTGCTTTCAATTGTCACACTTCCTTTCTTTTTCTGCTATGTGTAGGAGATATTATGTATTTTCCTTCTTACACCCTTCTCAGGGATAAGTAGTCATGTCTGGTTGTTATCCATTTCTCCCTGCGTTGCAAGGAGTAGCAGCGATCTAACCTTGTTGGCTATCGTGGGCGCAGCGATATCAGTATACAGATTAACACGTAAATCGCCTCAGCGCAGTGCTTAATCACTGATAAGGCACGGTGTTAAACATAAGAATTTCACTATGTTATCTGTGTACGCAATTTTTCTAATGCAAGGGGTATATAACTCTTGGAATTGGAGTTACTTTTTACTTTAGGTGGTTACCTGTTCTTATGCCCTTCGGTTGCCGGTATTATTGTGGATTGACCGATGTGGGGTCGTGTCCATTTATGGAGCGCTCAGGCTCACTTTTCTTGTAAACGTTTGTTAACCTGCGTCGATAGTTATTTCCTATCCTTATAAGGCTCGATTTTAAGTGTTGTTCTTAGAATGTGCCCATAGCTTCGACGTTGTGTGAATTGTAATCAAATCGAACGGTTCTGCGCATGTCTGTTGTTTGGTTGTGGGTTTTGCACCAGCTTCCGCCCAGGCGGTGTCACAGATTTTGTCGAGTGAGATAGACGCGTTTTTCAGCGTCTGTCATGCTATATTGTTCGGGAAATGGAAGTCTTCTATAGTGTTCATCTCAGATGATATTTCCCCTTTGTGATTCAAAGCGCCTGGAGGCGAGTGAGTTGTGTAGTTATTCTTGAAGAGAAGGTAATTGCTCTACAATTGATTATCATTGTCATTAACTTTTATGATTGACATTTTGTGCCTAGTTGTCAACTTTCCCTGGGCGGGGAAGAGTCGACGTTATGAGAGTTTTCAACTCACGAATCACTATGTTGTTATGCATCGGGTTGATGCATGTCCTAAAGGCTATCTGCTGGTTGGACTTTACTGCTCTGGCGGTTCCACGTCAGTCTAGGTTTGATACCGTTGTTATTACAGGGAATCAGAGGACATTACTTGATACTCCAGAAGTCATGCCTGTCTTGCTGGAGGTCAGAGAAGGAGAAGGAATTTAATCTCCTGCATTTATACATTTATAAAGATATCGACTGTTATAGAAAAGGATGATGGTTTCCACACCTGAATACATTTACAGTCGATTATGATGCATTGAAGCCCATGATTTGATTCACCATTATTATGCTGTCTGCTGTCGAATGTTGTGCTGACTATGTCGATATAATGAAGACTGTTCTACATGTTAATGTCTACGTCGTGAGTTTATGTGACGTCCTGTGTGGACTCTACTTTACTGCTACCTGTTTGACTCCACATATACATCATATACACAAACCAGACCAAAGACACCATACCTCTGCGCCTTCATCATCTCTGGTGTCTAGTGGTGATACATCCACATTCTACATCTACATTCAACATTGGTGGAAATTACACACCTTCAACATTTGGTGGTCATAAGCTGGTTTTCGTCTGGTAGCCAGCACATACGGGGTCCCTTACCCACTACATTCAACATTCATTATCAACTTCAAGAAATGATACTTCAGCGTAGCAGTACTTATGCCAGTGAAATGACAGTACCCGCCGTTGCGACACACGTTGCCAGTTGAATCGACTTGCTGCTATTTAGAAGGCCAAGTTCCGTATTGTTACGAGTTCTTGTACTGAGAAGGCCAAGTTCCGAATTGGATCGAGTTCTTGTATTGAGAAGGCCAAGTACCGTATCTACATTACTTACATTGTTCAGAAGCTCAAGTACCATCGTCGTGGCAGTTTTGATGCAAGTTCAGATGTGTGATCAACGTTGGATCTTCTATCCTTAGGATGCTGATTGCCATTTGTTTTTTGCTGTACAGACGATTGGATCTGCTAAATTTAAGTGGCCTGTTTTGTTTGTGAACTGTGCCCATATACGTCTGCTGAGCCTTCTGTTTCTTCTCATATTGTTATATGTTATAAGTTTATATGTTATTTATTTATTTATATGTTTACATGTCAGTGGGAGGTTGGGCGTGTGACTAATATAAGATATACCACGTGATAGAGGTCTTGTATTAGTGGTCTATAGGTGCGGTTTTCATAACTGAAAATCTGCTAGCGACAACTGTTGCTATATTTGTTTAGTTGTGACGATATGTGCAGTTTTGTTTTCGTTATTTTTCGCTTTCTTTAGTTTTGTTTTGATTTGTTTGTACTTGTAGGTCTCCTCTTTTCTATAGTTTAGTTTTATACACCATTAATATTTATACACTGTGGTGTCATGTGTTTTGTTTAATTTACTCGCAGATATCATCACATTTTTTGTGATATTTTCTTTATTTTTTGCTGTATCTTTAGTTGATTCGTGCGAATGTTTTCGTATTGTTTCTGATCTTTGTTATTGTTTACATTGTTATTGTTTACATTGTAGTTTTGTTTACACTGTGATTTTGTTTACATTTGTTAGTAGTTACACTTATGGTAATTAATTAATGGATTATACTGATGCACTATTATTAATACACTGATGATAAATAAATGATGAATAGTGTCATGCACTATTGAATGAGTAGTGCACCTATGGTAAAGAATTGACTGATGATATTGCTATAAAGGTTCATATACAAGTTCTTGGACATAGACTTGTTTTCCACAGAGATTGGGATAATATAATGTGGTGTGATTATTCAAGTGCTTGATTTAAGACTTGTTACTATTAAGATTGAAATAAGATAGTTAATTATTTCAGGTTTTGTGACTCATAATATTAGACAATATGTCTACACTTGATTATTTTATTGAGCTGGGTAAATCCCTTGGAAAGACAGGTGATAAATTGGAGGAATATGCGACTGCTCAATATCAACAAGCACAAAAGTTGGAAATTGATAAACTGAAGGCTGAAGAGAAGAAACAAAAAGCTGATGATAGAAGAATGGAATTACAATTTGAACAAAAGAAATTGCAGATGCAAGTGGACGAAAAGAGATTCCAAATGGAAATGGAAAAACAAAATAGAGAAGTTGAACAAAAAAGATTAGAAAGAGAAGCTGAAGCTGAACAAAAGAGATTAGATAGAGAAGCTGAACAAAAAAGATTAGAAAGAGAAGCTGAAGCTGAACAAAAGAGATTAGATAGAGAAGCTGACGAGAGAAAAACAAAGATGGAACATGAACATCAGGAAAAACTTTTAGCATTTGAGTTAGAAAAGTTGAAATTGACAAACATGAGTAATGTTAATCAGTCATCTGGTGGTAATGCTAAACCTTTTATTTACAAGATCAAGCTACCAGCATTTAATCCATCCAGTGACGATATAACAGTTTGGCTAGATAGATTTGAACGTTCTTGTCGAAATCATAATGTGGATAGATCACAATATGCTAATCAGTTATCTGAGATACTGAAAGGTGACACTCTGACTAGTTTAAGCTTGGTAGAAGAGGCTGATCAGAATAATTATGATGTTATCAGAGCAGCCTTGTTAAAAAAATATCAATTAACATAGGAAGGTTACCGTCTTTTGTTTAAGAAAATGGTACCTGAATCAGGAGTAGAATTCTCAGAATTCATTGCAAGGACACGTCTTACATTTAATCGTTTAATTGAATTGTCCAAAACAGAAAAGACATATGAAGCTCTTATGGACTTGTTGCTCAGAGACAAGGTTATGTCAAGTGTAAATAAACCATTCCTTGAATTCCTACATGAGCGTAAACCCAAGACACTAAAAGAAATGGAAGAATATTGTACCCAATACGTCACTGCACATCCGGACGTAGCTTTTAGCAATGCTAAGGTTAAGGAAAGTGTGCCAGTTGCTTCAGCAACACCATACAACCTTAATTACTCACACAAATTTCAGGGACCACAAAACAGGTTTGATAAAAAGGGTAACCATAATAGTTATCAAAACCAAGGTAACCAATCATTTCAGGGTTCTTCTGCGAAGAACTGGAGACGAGCCGACAGCCCTCGATTTCGGGGTGGTCACAATTATAGGAATTTCCGCAGAGGAAGTCATTATAGAAACTATCCAAGTTATCCGTCATGGAGACAACAAGATCATAAGTATAGAGATACTCATTATAATGAATATGATAATGGTAACCATGAGAACTATGACTCAAACCCAAATAGGGGTTACAATAGAGGATACAATAATGATTATAGAGGCATTAATAATCGAGGTAGATCACAACACAAAAAACATAAATCCCATTATCAGGCAAACTCTGCACAGCAAGAGTCACATGAAGCCTATAAACAGAATAAAGATAATAATGACGCTAATAATATGGCATGTTCCGCTTTTGATTTTGGGAGAGCATCTCAGTGCCCCCAATGCAAAACATTATTTGAACCAACTACGGTGTCCACTTTAAGTTGTGGTCATCCTCTTCCCGCTCTTCCTGCGTCAGTAGCGCATGATGGAAGAGGTTTTCTTGTCTTACACAAAGGTTTAGTAAACGATAATCCAGTCTCAGTTCTTTTTGATTCTGGGTGCACCACAATTGGTGTTAGGGAGTCACTCGTAGATCCTTATCGTGCCACAGGAAAAGTAGTCAAATGTGTAACATTTGGTGGCACCTTAGAGAATTATTCTACTGCTATCATTAGGATTGCTACTCCTTTCTTTACTGGAAATGTACACGCATGTCTTCTGCCGAATCCGATCGCTGATCTTATCATCGGTCGTATTCACGGAGTCAAAGAATGCACTCCGCAACAGATTTCCGTTTGGGAAAAACAAAATATGCAAATTGCTAATGCTGTAGTCACTAGAGCTCAAGCTCTTAATATGCCTCAAACTTCATCTACTGAAGATAATGAAGTGCATAACCAAGATGATCCCTTGGTAATTTCTCGTGACTCGTTTATAAAACAGCAAAAAGATGATCCGACTCTAAAGAAATTCTTCACTCTTGCAACAAAAGGTGATCCGAATAAAGATACAAAGCGTAAATCTTGGATTACAATGAAGAATGGCGTACTTGTACGTATGGTTCAAGACTCCACTAAGTCAAGTCATTCTCAGATTCTTGTACCCAAGAATTTGAGAGTTAAAATTTTGCAGCACGCTCACGACTCTCAGTGTGCTGGACATATGGGTTTTTCCCGTACGAAGTCTAGAGTTCTTGCGGCTTTCTTTTGGCCTTTTGTAAACAAGGACATACGGATTTATTGTCGATCTTGTAAAGTATGTCAAGAGGTCAAATCCAAAGGTCCACGCCATGCGGCACCTATTCAGGCTGCAGACATTCCTATTCGGCCGTTTCAGAAAATGGCAATATACATTATTGGTCCGTTTAAGATCAAATCTGCCAGAGGACATCAGTTTATCTTAACGTGTGTGGACATGTGCACACGTTGGCCAGAGGCTATTCCTCTGAAGAGCATTTCCACTGCCGATGTTGCAGACGCTCTTTGGCTAATATTTTCTTGTCTGGGATTCCCCGGAGAAATATTGTCAGATCATGGCACCCAACTAATATCGGATACCATGTCTCAAGTGATGTCTACTCTACAGATAGAGAGATCTGTGAGTAGTATCTATCATCCAATGTCTAATGGGATGGTCGAACGCCTAAATAGAACACTCAAAAACTTATTAGGGAAAATAACTGAGGATCATCCTCAAGATTGGGACAGGGTTTTACCTGCAGCCCTCTTCGCTTACAGAGAGGTCCCCAGTGAACATACAGGATTTTCTCCCTTTGAACTTGTCTTTGGCGCGCGACCGCGCGGCCCTATGTCTTTGCTTCATGATCTCATAACCGCTGATAATATTACCGATGACACAAAATCCTCTTACGAATATGTCATCGAGCTGAGACAAAAGATTATCGAAGCATGCAAATTGGCAACTTCTTCTTCTGAATTTGCTAAACAGAAGGCAAGGCAATTTGCCAATAAGAAGAGAACCTTACGAGAACTTTGTCCTGGTGACAAAGCATTTGTTTTGCTACCTTGTAGGGAAAACAGACTTCTTATTTCTTGGAAAGGTCCGTACGATATAATATCGAAAATTTCAGATGTTGACTATATTGTCGATATTGACGGGAAGCATAAAACCTTCCACATCAACATGCTTACGGAATTCCATGAACGTCCTGATTATATACAGCCTATTTTCCAGGCAAAGAATGATTCTCCAGTCCAACATGGTCATTACTCATCACTGTCCGTAATACAGGATGAGGAAACAAGTTTTTCGGATGTAAATCTTCCGCTTCCGATGATTCCACTTCATTCTAGTGAATCATGGAAAAATGTTACTGTTTCTCCTGATTTATCTCTAGGAGAGCAGCGACAAGTTTCGGTTATGTTACAAACATTTCAGGATGTCCTCACAGACATCCCTGGACAAACTCATGTTATTGAACATGACATTGTTCTAACTGACCATACTCCTATTAGGGTCAGACCTTATCCTATTCCTATACATTTCCAAGCACAGGTTGAGAAGGAGTTGGATGAGATGATAGATTTAAAAATAATTAAACCATCCACTTCTGCATATTCTTCGCCGATGGTTATTGTTCGGAAAAAAGATAATAACATACGTCTTTGCGTTGACTATCGCAAATTTAATCAAGTTACGAAGTTCGATGCTGAACCTATGCCTTTACTAGAAGACCTACTTACTAGGCTTTCTAAATTTCGTTTTTTCACTAAACTTGATTTGTCTAAAGGATATTGGCAAGTTCCTTTATCTGTACGCGCCAAACCTTTTACTGCTTTTTCTACACCTAGAGGTTTGTTCCAATGGAATTTTATGCCTTTCGGTCTTATGAACGCACCAGCTACAGTCGTACGCATGATGCGCCGAATCCTATCTTATCGGTCAGATGTCATTGCATACCTAGACGACATCTGTCTTTTCAGCGATACTTGGGAAGATCATTATTCGGGGTTAAAGGAATTACTGTCTACTTTACGCGAGCATAACCTGATAGCGAAACCCTCTAAAGCCTGCATTGGTTTTAGTGAAATCTCTTTCCTAGGCCATCGAGTTGGTCATGGTTTCCTAAAGACAGAGGACCATAATATCACTAAGATACTTAACATCTCTATTCCTAAGACTAAAAAGCAAGTGCGAAGTCTCTTAGGTCTTATACAATTTTATGGACGATTCACTCCAAATCTATCCGCTATCATGGCACCTCTTTCTACACTACTAAAGAAAGGGTCGCCTAATATGGTTCACTGGTCTCAGGAATGCCAATCCTCACTGGATGAGATCAAAACTATGTTTTCAACACCACCTATTTTAGTGTTACCTACTAAAGATAAGACATTTTTTCTTCGTAGTGACGCTTCATCCACTGGGATTGGAGCGGCACTAATGCAAGAGTACTCTGGAACTCTGCATCCTGTAATGTATATCTCCAAAAAACTTAATGCTGCAGAAATGAATTACTCGGTTTTAGACCGTGAACTGTTGGCTATGGTCTGGTCAATTCTCAAACTACAAAGATTCCTTCTAGGCGCACATTTCATAGTAGAAACCGACCAGAAAGCTCTTACGGCTATACAGAGTAAGAATATGAAGAGCTCGAGGTCTACTCGATATGCAATTGCTCTTCAACCTTTTCACTTCACGGTACGAGCTATCCGTGGTTCGGATAATGTGATGGCTGACATTCTGTCTTGATGCCCACATGATTCCGACTAATACTGCTGTCCTATATTTCCAGATATATTACAGATCCATAACACAGCTATATTATAACCATACATTAGCACATCTGCTCTCACTTTATGTGCACTCATATTAATGTGCTTTGTTATCATCTTCTTCTGTTACCATCTTTAATATAACAGAAGAAGGCTGAGTAGGCAATATAAGGGCCGAAAGTTCACTCGGCCAAAATTATTAATAAAAATGTATTGTATATTATGAAACTTATTGGTTGTTAAATAGGATTATATTGATTGTATTTTCTCAGCATGTCATTGATGATCTGAGAAGTTACCTTACTGTTGTCAAGCATGAAGAGTTGTGAAGTCTATACTTACCGTTGGAACGACAGAAGATGTGTCCGTTTGTCATTGACCTGGATCTTCATGTATCGTCAACGTATTTCATTATGTATTGCATTATAATATTATTACATGTTTAGGTAATGTAATATTTACTATCACATGTGTACATCCTTTTGAAGCGGTGCTAGGATAATGACATCGCTATTTTGATAATGATTATTATTACACTTGCATACAAGATATGTATATTATGTTTACATGCTAACGTGACCAGCAATGTGATGTGTTGTTCGTGGCACCTCCCCGATATATTTATATATTTTGAGACAGATTTTCTCTGCTGAGATATATTCTCACTTGTCACTCTATGTGTCGATTTAGCCTCATGTTAGGCAGTCTATTTATCCGCGCATAATTCGTGCGTTTGAGCCGCTTTTAGCATGCTCATGGATTTAAAAAAAAAAAGTTTCATTTTTTTTTATCGGGAGTATGTTACACATAAGAATTTCACTATGTTATCTGTGTACGCAATTTTTCTAATGCAAGGTATATAACTCTTGGAATTGGAGTTACTTTTTACTTTAGGTGGTTACCTGTTCTTATGCCCTTCGGTTGCCGGTATTATTGTGGATTGACCGATGTGGGGTCGTGTCCATTTATGGAGCGCTCAGGCTCACTTTTCTTGTAAACGTTTGTTAACCTGCGTCGATAGTTATTTCCTATCCTTATAAGGCTCGATTTTAAGTGTTGTTCTTAGAATGTGCCCATAGCTTCGACGTTGTGTGAATTGTAATCAAATCGAACGGTTCTGCGCATGTCTGTTGTTTGGTTGTGGGTTTTGCACCAGCTTCCGCCCAGGCAGTGTCACAGATTTTGTCGAGTGAGATAGACGCGTTTTTCAGCGTCTGTCATGTTATATTGTTCGGGAAATGGAAGTCCTCTATAGTGTTCATCTCAGATGATATTTCCCCTTTGTGATTCAAAGCGCCTGGAGGCGAGTGAGTTGTGTAGTTATTCTTGAAGAGAAGGTAATTGCTCTACAATTGATTATCATTGTCATTAACTTTTATGATTGACATTTTGTGCCTAGTTGTCAACTTTCCCTGGGCGGGGAAGAGTCGACGTTATGAGAAATTTTCAACTCACGAATCACTATGTTGTTATGCATCGGGTTGATGCATGTCCTAAAGGCTATCTGCTGGTTGGACTTTACTGCTCTGGCGGTTCCACGTCAGTCTAGGTTTGATACCGTTGTTATTACAGGGAATCAGAGGACATTACTTGATACTCCAGAAGTCATGCCTGTCTTGCTGGAGGTCAGAGAAGGAGAAGGAATTTAATCTCCTGCATTTATACATTTATAAAGGTATCGACTGTTATAGAAAAGGATGATGGTTTCCACACCTGAATACATTTACAGTCGATTATGATGCATTGAAGCCCATGATTTGATTCACCATTATTATGCTGTCTGCTGTCGAATGTTGTGCTGACTATGTCGATATAATGAAGACTGTTCTACATGTTAATTTCTACACATCTTGTCATTGTGGCGTCCCAATAAATGATGGAAACGTCACTAGCAGTTACAACGTTCATTGACTTTCTACGTCGTGAGTTTATGTGACGTCCTGTGTGGACTCTACTTTACTGCTACCTGTTTGACTCCACATATACATCATATACACAAACCAGACCAAAGACACTATACCTCTGCGCCTTCATCATCTCTGGTGTCTAGTGGTGATACATCCACATTCTACATCTACATTCAACATTGGTGGATAAATATACATTCAACACACGGGTGTGCCCATCACCAAAGCTTGGAATACGGGGAGACAACTGATGGACAGACACAGATAAGAGATAACTTTCTGATAAAAGTAATCATTGTTACATTGGGAACACGTTGTTATATGAGTTTACAGACATGTTCGTAAGTTTGTACCCAAGGGCATGCGGATGTGTACAGCCCATTTTCAGAAAAGTAATGTTTGAAATTTTGCATTAGCTGAGTCATGTAACATGTTCAAATCAGATTGGCTGATCCTTTGAGGCGCGTATAACAAATCTTGTGTAAAGATAGACTCCATTGAAGCCCATATTAGCTACTCTTGAGTTTTGGCCACTGTTAGACCACTACTGCAAAGAAGGGGAGGCAATACCGTCACAACAACTGAACTTGTTTGTTTGTCCATGAAGAAAGAAACGTTTTCTAACAAACATAAAAAGAACTAATAATAATAATAAAACCATGAAATTCTGATGTTGTTATTTCTTTGCGTTTAGTTTGAAACATTTAGCTCACTTTTATTGTCGGTTTGCAGGTAGATTAGCTGTATAATCGTATCTAAGGTAGACTTTTGTGACTTGAGAGCTTAAGAGAGCTCAGCAAATCTTGTCTATGAAGGAGAGTGTTGGTAGACAACTTCTTTCCTCTGATATTGATCTTTTATCTGCACTGCCGACTACCCCATTTTTAATTCTGCAAGATTTTACAAGGCAATTATAATGTGTATTTTCATATGCGCTTCCTCTCTTTGTCTCTCTCTCTCCCTCTCCTCTCTCAACATGTTGCCTGGTAGTCTCTCTCTCTCTCTCTCTCTCTCTCTATCTCTCTCTCTCTGTGTCTCTGTGGGAAGGCAGTGGATATAATCTGACCATTTTCTCAATCTATTTCACTTGAGAAATCGCTCGCCAGGACACCAGACCTTCCTAGAATGAAGAATTAGAATTCAGAATTCCTTCTTAACATACCGGACACCTTTTATTGGAGAATTTTGTGCGGACGTTCATAGCCCAGGAAATCTCTTTCGTATTAAATAAGGAAACCGGGACTGAGGAAACTGAAGGATCACACACGAAGTCAGAGAGGGAACTTATTAAATTAATGACACCCTAGACGCGTGTAAGAGGCCGATCCAAGTCTCTTTTATTCATCTGAGTAAAAAGTCTGTGAGCCAGGATTGGCTTATTGGTGGTACCAGCAGAAAGTGCTATCTCTGGAACAAGAAGGGAACAGTGGCCTAAGCTTCAAGACGAAGGACCCACTTGGTAGACTCTCCTTGACATTTCTGGGATTTTACTCGATTGTTCCATTATTAACAATGTTTATTTTTTTTTTTTTTTTTTGCATTTACTATGTTAGAGGTTTGTGAAAGGGAATTTCGCAAGTGTGGTCAATAATAACAAATTGTTTAGTTGTAACTTTTCAGTGTTTTTATTATATTTTCACAACGATGTTGCCTTATAACAAGTAAAATAAATAAAGTCCTTAGTGATTTAAAAAAAAATTGTATTTATGGTTTTAAAAATAATTTTTCACATTGTTCGAAATTGATCGATTAATCTTCGATGAAAGAAATTCGATTAATCGATTACAATTTTTAAAATCAGTCCCAGCCCTAATATACAGGATGAGGCAAAAGTCACTTGACAGGTAGATGTATTTATTAATGCAAGATGAAATAAAATAAAAATGTGTAATACAGTTACATTTTACACAAAGTTACAAATGTTCAGACTGATTACCATAAGCATTTACATACTTCTGCAATCTGTTTCTTACAGGCATACAGCCACGATTGCTTAATGGTAAGCTGGTCTTTATGGAAGCTGTGACAAGTCAAATCTTTGGTCATTACATTTTTCTGTGACCACCTTTTACTTTCTCCTCTGCCATTCTTTTGTCTCACTCTCTCCTTATGGCATTTGTTCGCTCCAATCGACCAAGGTTATCTTGTCATATCTTGTTCTACTTCATCACTCACCATACGGTACAGGGCCGCTTGACCTGTGTTGCAGCCACGTCGACGTGTTTGTGTGATA
Source organism: Oreohelix idahoensis (assembly GCA_024509875.1). Classification (NCBI taxonomy): domain Eukaryota; kingdom Metazoa; phylum Mollusca; class Gastropoda; order Stylommatophora; family Oreohelicidae; genus Oreohelix; species Oreohelix idahoensis. Next base: position 25,513 of record JAMPIV010009502.1, on the reverse strand, counting down.
ACTATGTAAAGGGTAATATCTTATGCTGTAATGTAGTAATGTTCTACATGAGAGTAGTGAGGTGCAGGGGGGGGGGGGCTACCAAAATCATACACTTATTCGCAGTAGGTTTGCATTTGAGATAGTAAGATAGTCTGCTCCTGACTGGATCTCTCCTCCACGAAGCAACATGGGTGTGTGGGCGAAAATGTCGCTTATATTCTACAGCTCCCAGTTAGACACCTAACACACCTGAAAGGTACGGCATCTTAAACAGTTGTCCGACAATATTTGGACGTTTTCTCCGCAAAAAAGTATGTGTCCAATCGATATCGGGATAAGTTGTAATAAGTACATTTAATCATTTTATTTTTGCATTTTGTCCGTGACAGATGAACCACCACTGCAAGAGTTGTTGACTGCTTTGTGTTCTTCACAATAAATCAACAGCAGAGGTGGCCCCTGTTTCCATAGAAAATGAATGATGATATCATGGTTTACATATTTATTATACAAGCACTTCAGTAAAATCATACATATATATATATTTCAATTGTTGTCTTCCTCTTTTCAAAAGCACTTTCATCCGACTCACTGGGGTTAAAATTAACGCTAATGGAGGGTAAAATTTCTGAGGAAGATGAAGTGGTGGATGGAAGCGGAGGCCACCTGATGCTCATATTAGGCAACCCAATACTCGAGAGAGGTTTTTGTTTCCCTCTCTGTTAGTGGTACAAATTACCAGCAGTCGACGATAGACACCAACATCATAAGGGTCTTGCAGACGCTTGACAACCTTTGTAGTTACCTCAACACTATTGCATAGGACGTGCTACAGCCACCAGATTTAACTATAGTAAGATTAATCACTACTGAGTGAATTGTATGTCTGCACCCGCACGACTCATATTGTTTTTTTTTAAAATACATAACCATATTCTTCTTTTCTTCTTTGATCCTTAGCCGCCGACCGTCAAAGCAGTCAGTGGCCATCACGCCTAGTGGCGTCTTGTAGGGCAACAACAAATTGATTCCACTTTGCTCGGTCGGTGGCCATCCTTCGTACAGTGCCCCAACTCTGGTTCATTCTTTGCATCTCAGCCTCCACAGTCCTCCGCCAGGTTGTTTTTGGTCGGCCTCTCTTTCGTTTTCCTTCAGGGGTCCAAAGCATAGCTGTTCTTGTGATGGCATCGGGGTCTCTTCTGAGGACATGACCAACCCAGTTCCAGCGTCTGCCAGCTATGATGGTGTGCATGTCCTCTTGCTTGCTACGAGTAAGCAGATCTTGGTTAGTGATGGTATTCGGCCAAAAGATTTGGTGAATTTTTCTTAGGCATGTTGTGTGAAAAGAGGACAATTTCGACATTTCCTTCTCTGTAACTCTCCAGCATTCCGCACCATAGAGAAGCACAGAAAGCACACAGCTCTGATATAATCTTAATTTTGTGATTGTGCTGTATTGGGAGGACTTCCAGATGTTGTTTATCCTAAAGAAGGCTGTTCTTGCCTTATTCATTCTGATGTTGATGTCTTTGCCTGCCCCGCCGTCTGGTGTTACTATGCTTCCTAGGTATGTGAAGGTATCTGTCTGTACCAATTGCTTATTCCTTACTGATATGGGCTCAGGGTTGCTCACATTGAGCGTCATGACCTCAGACTTCTTTAAATTGATGTTCAAGCCCACCTGCTGGCTAAACTTATTAAGTCTATCCGTTTTTTCCTGGATGTGTTGATGTGAATGTGCTAGCAGTGCAATGTCATCTGCATATTCCAGATCTTCCAATGTAGAAAATGTTGTCCATCTTATTCCTCTTGGACTGCCCTCTGTTGTCTGGCGCATCACCCAGTCTATGACTGTTAAAAATAGAGTGGTTGATAAGGGGCATCCCTGTCGTACTCCTGTCTTCACCTCGAAGGTTAGGTTGCTCTGCCCAACACTGCACGTAAAGTTTGCATAGAGGCTTTTTATGATTGACACTATGCAGCTTGGAATTTCATAAGCCCTCAGTATTTTCAATAAACTGTCCCTATGTATGCTGTCAAAAGCCTTTCCAAAATCTACGAAATTAATGTAAAGCTGTCTTTGCCATTCTGAGCACTGCTCTATAATGTTCCTGAGAGTGAATATATGATCTACACATCTCCTGTTCTTTCTAAATCCTGCTTGTTCTTTCCTCAGTTTGTGATCTACTGCCTTTGAAATTCTCTGTATAATTATCCTGCCTAGTATTTTGCTGGGAACTGAGAGAAGAGTGATTCCTCTCCAATTATTGCAGTCTGCAAGATCTCCCTTCTTGGGCAATTTGACAATTATTCCTTTGTTCCACTCTGATGGTGTTGTCCCCGTTTTCCAGACTTGTGCAAATAGTGGTTCTAATAGTTCTGCTGCTAGCTCAGGGTCTGTCTTAAATAGCTCTGCATTTAAGTTATCATGGCCCGGAGCTTTGCCGTTCTTTAACCCTTTGATTGCTGTGATGATTTCTTCTTTTCGTGGAATGTCTGTATTCACATCTAGATCGTTTTCAGCCTCAGGAACATTCAATTGTGTCTCTGGTGGTTCCTTGTTCAGAGTTTCTTTGAAGTGCTCTGCCCATCTTGTTTCTTGTCCCTCTGCTGTCGTGATGAGATTACCTTGCTTATCTCTTACTAATGTAATATTGTTTGCACCTCGTTTTCCGCTGATGAGTTTAGTTATTTTGTATACTGTGCTTTGTTCATTTCTCAGTGCTGCCTCCTCTGCCTGTCTTGCAAGATCGTCTAGGAAATTCCTTTTGTTGGCTCGGGTTTGGCGTTTAACTTCCTTGTCCAGCTGACTGTACTGTTCGCTATATAGTTACTTTAACCTGGGGGACTTCGCTTCTGTTTTCTTTCTTTTCATTTCCTTTCTCATCGTTATGGTGTTTAAAGTTTCTGGTGTTATCCAGTCTTGCTTCTTCCTTTCCTGGAATCCCAAGCATGATTTGCTGCTTTCTTTGTATATTGTTGAAATGGTGTTGAAATTCTGGACATAACCATATAGAACTATTTATTTAATGGTTGCCGAAACACCTTCAGCTACAGGCTCAGAAATACGAGCGAATATCTTTCTTCACAGATGGTGCGGGAGGATAATAAGTTTATGACAGCTTAGTTGGTCTCAGTTGTTATGCTTGCCTTTCTTTAAAATCCCGTGATGCCCCCTAAAGTAAAAGCATCATTCTTATATTAATATTTGTGCCAAGAGTAATCTTGAGCGAACGTTGATACCTTTGAACACCCTCATCATTATACTCTAAGTTTGGCCATTATTGGACCACTACCTCGGAGCAGGGGAGGCAATACCGTCACAGAAGCAAATGCACCTGAAAAATAAAGCCTGACGTCTTGCTCAGTGCGTGGCTTTCTGTTGTAAACTGTCTTTCACTGTTCCCCAAAAGAAGAAATACATCGGTGTTAAGTCATGAGATCTTGCTGGAAATTCTACGCTTCCTCACGACCTATCTATCCAGCGATTAGAAAATTTCGCATCCAGAAAATTTCTCACTTCAACAATAAAATGATGGGGATCACCATCTTGCTGAAAGTAAAGTTAATCAAAATCGGCACGCTGTTGCAGTTGTGGTAGAAGATAAGTTTTCAACATTTTCAGATTATGCGCTCCTGTTACTGTTCCACTAAATAAGTGGGGTCAAATAACACAAGACGCAGAGAATGCTCCCCACACATTAGTGCCTGGTTGCTTATGTTGCTTTTCAATGGTCACATTAGGATTAGGTGTTGTCCCAATAGACAGTGGAAGGTTTGGTTTGGTTTGGTTTTAAGGACTATCTTCAGTGCACATGGACAACTCCATCAGTGCTCTGATCTCCTCCCTTTGATCACACAAAGATGATCTCAGCACAGTGCACGAACTTCGTAGCACAGGCGAGAATCCCAATTTGTGTATATAGAAATCACACATTCTATAAATATTTTTGTGGTGGGTAGCTTCAAAATTTAAATTTTGTCAGGGCAGCAGCTGATGGGCCTACTCTTTACGATTTCCAACTGCCCAGAGATTTTTAACTTGTGCAACTTGCACATGGGACCTCTTATTTGTTCACCCTTATCCGAGAAGGCTAGGCATCCGATCTCACTACACAGGAGACCAGGGGGGAGTATGACATCATTAGGACCACTGGTTCTGAAAAAAAGAAAAAAATCCACAAATTATGTTCTTTCAACTGGGAATCGAAACTGGTTTGGAACATAGCTTCATCTGACCAGATGATGTGTTGGAGCAAATCGTCATTTTGATTTAATTCATTGAGAAAAACTTCGCAGAACTGTAATCTATGATCGGAATCATCTTCAAACAACCCATGCACTAATCGTGGGATGTATGGTTTGAATTGAATACTCCGTAGCATCCGTGATACTGATCTTTGACTAAAATCTAGTTCTAGAAAGCACGTCGGGTTGATTTTTGGGGGCTTTTCGTAAAACACTCACAAACGAGAACTTTACTCTCCTCAGCTATCACAGTCAGGGGCGTACCAGAACGTGGTGCATCTAAGATAGATCCAGTAGTTTCCATCTTATCTCAAGGTATAAATTGCTTTGCAGGATGGAGGAGTCCGATGTCTTCATTGCCATGCTCAACGCACATCCTCGGCGTTTTCTGATTTCCAGTAATGTTTAACCACAAACAGTCTTTCGTCCTTATTTAATATTCTTGACATCATTCAGAACTCCGCCAATGCCGGTCCCAAGCCCGGATGAAAAAGGAGGAGGGCGGCCTGCATGGGGCCGTAAGGAGGCAGCCCCTCCACCATGCAAAGGCACAACAGGCCAATCACCTGTTTGCTTTAAATCACGATTACTAGCAACACAAGAGAGAAAACTGGACTGATTCTAAAGGCGACGAACTGGAACGGACTACGGACTACGACTTATGGAACTTGGAACACAAGAAGTATAAATGGGAAGGAAGAGGAGCTGGTGGAAGAGATGAGGAAAGCAAAACTAGAAATCCTGGCTATAACGGAAACAAAGAAAAAAGGACAAGGAGTCATGGATCTCGATGGCAACACGCTGCTCTACAGTGGTGTACCCATGTCTGAAAGAGCTAAAGGGGGCGTGGGTTGCATTGTGGCCCAAAATCAAAAAGATAGTATCAAGGGATGGAACTTTGTCTCGGAGCGCATTATGGTTGTTAAACTAAAAGAAGGAGAAACCATAGTCAACCTGGTCATAGTGTATGGGCCAAATGAGGATGAGAGAACAGAGGTCAAGGAGGAATTCTTCGAGCTGCTTCAAAGGACAGTGGATGACTGCCTAGATGAAGTTATCATGCTCGGAGATTTTAATGCCAGAGTGGAAATGACCATGCTAGATGGGGTGGAGTTATCGGAAGATATGGAGAAGATACTCTCAATGACAATGGAAAGCGACTCCTTAGATTCTGCAGTGAGCAGAATCTGATCATTACAAACACAAAGTTCCCCCATAAGCGCATACATGTATACACTAGATGTGAACCAACAAAGAATGAGAAGTCAGTGATCGACTATGCCATTGTTCGGAGAAGCTCATTCAAATATGTCCGAGATGCTAGAGTCTGGAGGGGGCCAGAGATTGGAAGTGATCACTACCTGCTAACAATCAGAAGAACCACTGAAAGAGTTGCTCAGCCTAGGAACTGTCCAACATCACGCAAGAAACCAAGTAAACGAGCAGGACAAATGAGCATTAGGACCTACAAGCTGAGAGAGCCAGAAATTAAGACCAGATATCAGGGGCTTATTGCTGCAGCGGTGAGCAACACAGAAGAACGACCTGATGACTTGGAAACCCTCTGGATTAAATTCAAGGATATCATAAAGACAGCTGCTGCAGAAGCATGCGGTGAAGTCCGACTTGGGAACAAGAGAAAGAGGACACCTTGGTGGACAGAGGAAGTCAAAGAGAAAATAAGAGAGAAGAAAATGGCATGGAAACAATACTTAGGAGCTAAAAAACACAACAGGACAAATGGAAAAATATAGAGAATATGTGACACTCAGAACAGAAGCAAAGAACAAAGTGCTAGCAGCAAAACAGAAGTCCTGGGAAGAATTTGGAGAAAAGCTAGAAAAAGATGCACAAGAAAACCAGAAATTGTTCTATAAGACCCTAAAGAACATGAGGAAGGAAAAACAATGCCCTCTCAAATTTATAAAGGACAAGCAAGGCAAATTGCTTACTGCCCCGAAGGAAGTAATGGGAAGATAGAAAGAATATTTCTCAGAACTCCTGGATGGTGAGCATGGTGAAGCATCAGAAATGATAAACACTAGCACAGAAGAGAAAACCAATGATGGTGAAGATGACATAAAGATGGAAGAACTGAAGGCAGCACTGGAGAAAATCAAGATGGGCAAAGCAGCAGGGCATGATGGTATAACACCAGAAATGGTTAAGTTCATGGGAGCATCAGGCGACATATTACTCTTAAGGGTTTTACAGGCAGCGTGGTACAACAAGACCATACCAAAGGATTGGGAGATTGCCATCATAACACCAATTTTCAAAAAGGGTGACAATCGACAGTGTGGAAACCATAGAGGCATATCCCTTCTCAGTGTCCCTGGTAAAATCTACTCTAGAATCTTAGAGCAGAGACTCCGACGCCTAGCTGAGCCACAATTGGATGAGGTCCAGTGCGGATTCCGAGCAAACCGAAGTACTCAAGACCTAATCTTCACACTCAGACAGCTGAGTGAAAAGGTCCTTGAGTATAAGAGTGAGATGCATCAGTGTTTCATAGATCTGGAAAAGGCGTTTGACAGGGTCCCCTGGAGCAAACTTTGGGACTGTTTGGCAAGGAAGAATATTCCAGCACCTCTAATTCATGCTATACAGAGCTTCTACAAGTCTTGCAGAAATTATGTGAGGACAGCAAACCATAAGTCGGAAGAGTTCAGGACCACCACTGGTGTAAGACAAGATGATATCCTTTTACCTTACCTCTTCATACTCCTTATGGACGATGTCATCAAGGCATGTAAGGAGAGAACAAGAAAGTATTCAGTGGGGTACTGGAAGATGAGACAGGTCTATATTTCGGAGCTGGCATTTGCTGATAATGTTGCCCTGATTGCTAAATCAGAGGCACATCTCCAATCCAACCTGCAAGTCTGGAAGGAAGAGCTGGAGAAGAGAGGGATGGTCATAAGCAGCTCTAAAACAAAATCCATGGTGATATCACGAGAAGAAAGAAAACTCCAGATTAAGCTGGGAGAACAGGTCCTGGAGCAGGTCGACCACTTTAAATACCTCGGAGCTATTATAGACCGAAAGGGAGGCGTCAAAGAAGAGTTGGCCACTCGAAAAGCAGCAGCTGGGAGACTTTTTCAAGCCATAAATCGAGGATTCCTCAGCAAGAGAGAGGTTGGTAAGAAAACGAAGATGGCTGTATACCGCTCCACCTATGTCCCAGTCTTGACATACGGATGCGAGTCATGGGCAATGACTACAACCCATAAAAGCCAGATCCAAACCTCAGAAATGAGGTATCTGAGGAAGGTGGTTGAAGTAACAAGAAGAGACATGGTACGCAACCAGACGATACGTCAAGGCCTTAAATCCTACCCCCTGCAGACCCAAGTAGAACAGTCCCAATTAAAATGGTATGGCCATGTCTGCAGAATGGGAGAAGATCGGATACCACGACAAGCATGGGAAACAAAGAGCCAAGGATCCAGACCTCGAGGACGACCCAGAGTCCGCTGGGAGGACAACATTAGACAATCTTTGAAGGATCGAGGACTAGAATGGAACCAGGCCAGGAGGAAGACAGCCGATAGGATATTCTGGCGCTCTCTCTTCCAAACCTCTACACCTCACGGTAGAAGGGTTACGACTAAGTAAGACATCATTCAGGTTATAATACAAACATGTAATTAAATATTAAAAAAAAAATAACAAAAGAGCTAAACTAGTAGCAAAATCAATTAAAAATCAATTAATACACAGATAGATATGTCATCCCAACCTTTTCAATGGATTTTCGGCATCGTTCACTGTCAAGTGACTTTTGTCTCACCCTGTATATATATATATATATATATATATATATATATATATAAATAAATAAATATAAATAAAAATATATATATATATATATATATATATATATATATATATATATATATATATATATATACACACACGCACACACACAATTATTAAATCTGATTAAAAAGTCTCAATGACTATACATGTTGTATTTAATGAGAGATCCGGCACTGTCTTTTCTCACACACGCTGTCAATTCCAGCACGTACAGATTATGTGGCGATTCGAAGAATTCTAGATAGATGTTCATCTGTCATTGCAGGTCGTGATTTTGTTTTAATGTTTTCTATGCTTAGGAAAAGTTGTTACCATAACAAGTGTTCCCAAGAATGAAATATATTGGTAGGCAGACTTGGATTGGGAGAAACATATTTTACTTCAAATATATACGTTGTAAAATGTCAAAAAGTCATTATGATTAAAAACGTTCTTCAGGTCACAGCTATTATGAATTTCAATAAGTTTCACCTGGACCAAGTCAAGGGCATTAACTGAATCATCTTTAAATGGATCAGTAAGCTCTCGCGTATCTTCATTGCTGTTTTAGAAATTTATGAATCTTGCGTTGAATTCTCTGTGAGTTTAGTAATTATTATAGAATAATTCTCAATGTTCAGTGTATCTGAAGTTTTGTTAGCCAATGTTTGACAGTACGTTAAGTAGGAGAATACAATACGCGTATTATACGTATTTCATGGCAAAAAATAAAATACGCGTATAATATATAAAATACGTTAAATTAAAATGCGTAAGTTTTACATGGGGCGCTTTCCATAGTTACAGCATGAAATTACGTCTTTGGCGCATAATTTGCCGACGGTCACAACAGATACGTTTATGTGCCCATTTTTGTAATTAAAGTTCTTGTTGCTTCTGTTATTTGTGCTCGATATTAAAATAAAAATAAGTAAATTAAATTGCTTTTTAGTTTTAGATGTCACGTTTCTGTAGGACAGCATAAAATGTTTCAATTGGAGATAAATTTTCAGGTTTTGAAACATTTGACACAGTGATGCAACGTATTTTAATGTACGGAAGTTTTACTGTACGTGCTTAATGCGCATTTTATCGTCAAAAATACAATACATATCATACGTACGGTCGAAAATGTTAGCTAGCATGGGCTGTCATCCGGTTTTTAAATGAAAGTCTACACATGTTCAAAGAGTTTATTAACAAGTTTATCCTTCCTTTGTAATTTCATATTCCTATCTACAACATGTTTTTTTTTAAATGTGGACAAGGAAGGCCAAATCCATTCTTTGTTTTCTATGGAAGGTAATTTTCTTTCTTTCTCTTTTCATCATAAATTCTTTGATTTTATCACGGAGACCAAAATCTGACAGGTATTGCAGTCCTACGTAGCTAAAGAACTTGATTGAATAAAAAAAAAGTAAGAAAATTATGATCAGATCTTACCCCTTGAAGAAAGAATTGAAACTGTGTGATTGCCCATTAGATCGCATGAAGCCGACAGTAGCAACAATGTGTCTCATGACGTTTCTAATCCATAATCTTTGAACACAGCCGATCTTGATGAATACTGCAATGATATGAAATATTTATGGGGCTAGTATTTCTGTATCAAACTGATGACACATTTATGATAGCCTGTAATGGCAGGCACTCCATCACTTTGTCCTCAAAGTGTGTCCTCTGAAAGATGATCACACTCTTGACTTTTTCATAAATATCTTGACCCCTTTTTGTGCCAGCATGGACATAAGCAGCAGCTCTTCAACAATAACACAGTTCTTCGTAACTCCTCTTATGAATATTACTATCTGGGCTGAGACACTAATATCATTATTCTCGCCGAGAGCTAAGCTATAAACTTAGCCATCAGTAAGATTCCTAATCATAGTTTTGTGAATATTGGATGCTGATTCATCTAGCCTTCTTGTAATGGTGTTTCTTAAAAGGACGATTTTCTGAACCACAGAGTTCTTGGACACACAACGTTTATGAAAAAAAAAACGTTAAGAAGATTTCATAAATTCCCAATCGGAAAATAATTTCTTTTCTTGCTACTTTTTCCCCCTCAGCTATTACAAAACGTAATTCAGTTACTGCAGTAGTGACAAGTCACTAGTGTATTATCGAGACCTGAAAGGGGAGCTAAGAATAGTAAAACAGTAACCTTCCTAGCAAAGGTACAAAGCAACTAAGGAGGATTGGGCATATATATATATATATATATATATATATATATATATATATATATATATATATATATATATATATATATATATATATATATATATATATATATATATATATATATATATTTGGACCACCATGGACGTTCTCTGTTTACGCGAATTTGAATATAAAGGAGGAAAAGGATCGCGTTACATGCCCATTGAGACATTTTGGGAATATGGTGTTAGGCCCATATTTTCTTGACCATCGGCACACTAGGGGTGATGCGGTCAGCATCATGCCGGCCGCCTAACCTTCACAGAGTTGCTCTGGGCATCCAATTCATGAGGCTGGGTTGACCCCAAAGCCGTTTGAGGTCTTAAAAAAATCTCACCTCAACTGGGGGTCGAACCATGGACCACCGAGCCCGGAAGTCAGCGCACTAACCTCTGAGCTACTGCGGCTCCGAATTAGAGTATACGCGCACCAATTGTTAGGCATTTTTGCTTTGTTTACGCGCCAAACTCGAAGTTACGCGACCCGATATTTATAAATTGTTTACAGTATTTTATCTGCGCGTCAACGAGAGCAAGATAATGACTCATCTACAAGTACATGACGCTGATTCTCGCGTTTTCAGCCTTGCTGTAAAGACCTCGAACTAAGTGCTCTGTGTTGCGTCATTGTGCTAGTATACGTGTATTTCATATAGACTTAACTAACAGATGCTAACTTGTGTAGTTTTAAGTGTCATTTAAATTGCATTAGTAAAATCAATAAGTTAACTATGGCCTCTAAGCGTCAGTAGGCGATAGTGCAACCAACACAGGTCCATAACCACTGGATTAAAATCTTGATGTGATAAAGTCCAATGAAAGTGGTCATTTAAGTGCCGTGATAAGAAGTGCGTTGCATTAAAGTGAAAGCACTTGATTAGAGACAACAAGGAAATAATCAAGCATAGTATTAAATCAGACACATTGTTATTTGCTTCTTCCTCCACCTACATGCGCAATAACATAATGGAAAGGGTGGAAAAATCGACGTTGAATAATTTGTCAATGTTAGTTTCTGTACATGTACGTGCACTTAATATGAATGGTATGTGTTAATTAAACTGTTTATTATTACATGTATTTATTTTTATTATTGTGTACGGTATTGGCGGAACGCATCCCCCTTACTTTACATGTGTTTAAATAAGAAAATTATGTTCCATTTACACGATTTCTCTTTACGCGATGGTCTTGGGAACGCATATAGCGCGTAAACAAAGAACTACCTGTAATTATATTTCTTACATGTTGTCGTAAAATTTAACAGTGATACAACGTCAAAATATCTCCAATGATACAACGTAGGGATAAAAAACCAATGCGTAAGCTGCTGGAATACATGATCGCCCGCGCCGCGGGTCATCAGGTGTTAGACTTGAAGGCAAAACGGAACGAGGATCAAAAGACAAAAATCTGACTGAACGCGTACTTGAACTAGCGAGGTTAATGGACGCAAATTGGTGGGGCAAGGAGGAAAAGTCACGTTCCCCCCCCCCCCAAGTTGACATAAAGTAAGGAATTCGACAGAAGGGACCTTGGATATGATACGCCACAGTCATTTATTGGACGCTTTTGCGATACCAAGCCTTTTATTTGAATTCAGCGGCTAAACGCAGATGTTTGAAATATTACAAAATTCAAAAAGTAACTTTTTCTTAATATTAATGTTAGGAATATAAAAATTAGCTGGCCGGATGGCCCATTCTGAGCAGTGAAATAATATACTTTCATTTATACAGACGGACAGATAATAAGAAAGATAATGACAAAAGACGGGGTTGTTCACATCAGCGAAAGACTGCATTGAATCAAACATGCCACTATTTGCACAAAAATCGCAACCTTGAGACTCAAGTGTTCAAATCTAGTTAGAATGCAAGAGAGGGGGGAGTAGCGGACAGTAGTGGCTAAAAATAACTTAGGAGGCAGGTTCGTGCAGTTTTACATGTGTTAGTCCAAAAAAAAAACAAGTGAAATTGTGGGAAAAAGATAAATTGTGACCGACGTACATTTTAAAAATTGAGATGTACTTTTGACTTTTTTGGGAAAAGATAAAATGTGACGGACGTACATTTGAGAAAATAAGATGTAATTTTGACTTTATTTTCAAATTTTGAATTGAAAAGCTTGGTCTTCTGATCTGATTGGCCAACGCATTTTATATTAGCGGGATAGAGACGCACATTTTTGCCATTCGACATAAGTCTGTCCAGTAACACAGTCATTAATTGTAGTGGTGATTTCCCAGAAATAATACATAATATTCAGTGGGACACCATACTATAGCCAGCAGCTCAGCAGAGTTTTGCTAGCACTTATTTACTGTGTACTATATTCATATTTCTGGTAAGACTAAACTTATTTCTTTATACATTGTAATATTTGTTTAAGGTTCGAGTGATTTGATACTGCAATAGCATAATCTGTTCCTTACAACAAGTAAGGGTTCGCTCTAGACCCCCCGCCCCAGTTCAGGGTCTAGAGACAAATAAAATACATAAACTCCAGCAAGGATTAGGAAGGACAGATCAAGTGTTGAGATCAATGAAACATATTACCTATCCTATTTTAGGGGAGGAAACTAATAAACATATTTCAGAATCTGTAGTCTGGGAGAACCTATCTGATGTGAAACCACCATGGTAAAATGTGCTGTATGGTCAGAGAGATCTGACCTGTCTATATGGTGTTGTTGTTGTGTAGTGTTGTGTCCAGACATGGTTAGAGAATGGAATTTTGACACATAGCCAATACTTTGATTGCAGAGCTGTGAGTTTCAGTTGGCACCAAGGTGGTGTCAAACGAGTTGTTGATTTTACCCGAGTGGATCCGTGCAGTAACCTTGTGTCAGAGCAGCCTATTATTGCCCCAAGCACGGAGAGGTGGGGCCACCAGACCACTATTATTGCCCCCAAGCACGGAGAGGTGGGGCCACCAGACCTCAGCACCAGAGCTACATCTTCAAAGTTGAGTGAGCCTCTGGTCTGCTGAGAATTCACCAACTCAATATAGTTACTAACAATCCCATAAAATTCCTGCAATTTACTGGACACTGTGTAGTCAATATAGACTGGAGTGATGAGGCCACCCCAACAGCACAACCATTAAACGGTCTCCCAAATTAGATGACTACTATAAACATTAATAAAACTAAATAGTCTAGTAACATACATATGTACACTCTTGCATTTATTATGTAATATTCCATGCATTTTTTTCATAATTTCTAAATCTTTTATAAGTTCTGGTCAAAATAAAACTTGATCCAGAACAAAATAAATGTAAGAAAATTTCTATCAAAAATTTACACACTTGAGTTAGTTCAGTGTATTATAACATTTGTTAATATTATTAGACTTAGTAAATATCTGTGTGTGTGTCTATAACTATCACACCACATTACATATCATTACCCTAGACATTTAACGTAGCCACATTCATTAGAACACAAAAAAAAGATAAGTGTGAGGTCGTAGTGGTAGCGAGAAGGGCCTTCTGACAATTCACAGTTACATTTTATCTCAGGAGCCTTCACAGCTGACCTCATGCATCACACGTAGTACCATCACCACCATACAATACCATCAAACCCACTACATATATTGGGGTCTCTTTGTCCCGGGATAATTAGCCCATTAAGTATATTAGGATCTCCTGGTGGGAGAAATAAAATTAGGGGAACAAAATTGTAAAATTCCCTTAAAATTAAAAGTGTCCCTGCAAATAAAAGTTGGTGAATCTTCACAGCCAGTAATTAGTTAATTAATTAATTAGAATTAGTTAGACTATAGTAATTAGAAGTTCTTTAGAGGTTAGAGATTTATCTTGTATATTATTATATTGTCTAAAAAGTATGGCGGAGCTGGCAAAATTCCGATCAGCTGCTGTGCTGTCGGCAAAGGAGATGGGAATGGAGGGTCAGATTTTAATTCAACATGTAACGGCTGAATGTGATAAATATATTGAACGGGAAGAAAGGAGATTAGACAAAGAGGCTGAAAGAAAATTAGAGTCCGAACGGTTGGCTGAAGAGAAGAGGTTACAAATTGAGGCTGAGACTAAGAGGTTGCAGATTGAGGCTGACAAAGAGGCAAAGACATTGGAGGCGACAGAAAGAAAAAAAAAGATTGAGCAAAGGGAGGCAGAAGATAAAAGGTTGCAAAGGGAGCACGAATTACGACTAAGGGAGCTGGAGCTACAAGGCCCGGCCCCTGAAAATGGTGCCAGCCCTTTTGCCTCAGATGCTACGCCCAGTCTGGGAGCCTCAAACTCAGCTATGGGGTTTCATTTAGACCATTTTGTTGAAAAAGACGATGACATAGAGGGGTACCTAGGACGTTTTGAGTTATTAGCTACTACATATGGGTTAGAGAGAGAGAGGTGGAGTTTAAAGCTATCACAGGGACTGAGAGGTACTTCTTACGAAGTCTTTGCAAAAATGCACAGAGAAGACCAGGAGAATTATGACATGTTAAAGCAGGCTTTGTTATTGAGGTACGAAAAAAATGGGGAATTTTATCGTAAGAAATTTAGAAATGCCAAATTGTTGTCTGGGGAGACATACCACCAATTCTCTGCCAGACTAGAAACCTATTTGGAGAAATGGACTGCTCTGGGGAAGACCCAAGATCTTAAAGAAATGATCATGATTGAGCAATTGAGAGAGTCCATGGCTCCAGACATGAGAAAATTTCTCATGGAACAAGGTGCAGAGAAGTTGGGGGAGGTTTTAAATGTCGCTGAGAGGTATCAGGCAGCCCAGGCAGAGGTAAGTGGTGCTAAAAAGAAGCACATAGATAATTTTAAAGCTCCACAGCAATTTAATAAATTTGATAATAGGGAGCAGGGAAATAAAGGTAGGACAAACTTTGAACGGCCAAGAAATGACTACAGAGACAGAAACTCACAGTTCAATGACCAAAAATTCAATGAAAGAAAACCGTTGAACCAAGGAAAAAGATGGTGTAAATGGTGCAAGAAGGATAACCATAACACCGAATTTTGTAGAAGGAAACCTTCAAACATTGCTGCAATGAAGTCGGGGACGCAAAGATTAAAGGTTAATCCTAATGGACAACAGGAACCTTATCACCCCCCAGTTTGTGAGGATGTTATTTGTAATGGGGTCACCATAAGGTGCCTTTATGATACAGGTTTGGATTATGATTCAGTTGTGAAGTCTAGCCTAGTGGACCCAAGTCAGTATACCACAGAAACAGTGGAAATACAAGGGGCAACTAAGGACATACCACTCATGACACTTCCCATCGCAAGGATAACGGTGAAAACTCGCTATGTGGAAGGAGAAATCAGAGCAGCAGTGATAGATGAACCAATCTACCCTCTGATATTGGGGTGTAGATACGTCTTCTTGGGGAATCCCGAGAGACCTGTGATCATGGCGACAGTGCAGACCAGGTCACAGAAGAAGGAGGAAGAAGGTGAACCTATAAATGCTCATCCAGAGGAGATGAGGAAGGCGCAGGCTGAGGATAGGACACTCAAGCCATGTTTTAAAAAACTGCCCAAATGCCACACACCTCCGAGCAAGGGGGAATATTTCATGAAGCACAAACTCTTATACAGGAAGGCCGGAACTGGAACAAATGGTCACAACCAGCTGGTTCTTCCCACTTCATATAGAGATAAAAAGATGGAACTCGGGCATGCGATTCCCTTCAGTGGTCACATGGGGATCAGCGCCACAGGACAGCATATAGCTTGTCATTACTTCTGGCCAGGGATAACGGAGGATATAAAAAGATATGTCAAATCCTGCCCAGAATGTCAAAGGGTAGCTCCAAAGCACTGGACTGCTCCTGCAACTCTAGGGGAAATGCCCATAGTGGGAACACCTTTTGAGAGGGTTGCAGTGGATATTGTAGGACCTCTCACTCGGACCAAGAGGAGGAACAGTTACATCCTTACTCTGGTGGACACTTGTTCTATGTGGGGAGAGGCGGTAGCCCTGCCGTCAATTGATTCAAAACATGTAGCAGAGGCACTACTTACAATATTTACCCGATTAGGATTCCCGCATCAAATCTTGACGGATAATGGTTCTCAGTTCAAGGGGAAACTAACGGAAGAAGTTTTTAAGCTATTTCAAGCCAGACACTTTCATTGTAGTCCGTACCATCCGCAAGGGAACGGCCAGGTAGAGAGGTTCAACGGGACTCTCATTTCTATCCTGAGAAAGCTGGCACACGAAAAACCGGATCTGTGGGATCAATTCCTGCCCGCCGCATTGTTTGCGTACCGGGAGGTACCACATAGTTCAACCGGGATGGCTCCCGCAACTCTGCTATTTGGGAGGCCAATAAAAGGTCCATTAGAAGCTCTATTAAGGACCTGGACAGATGAGAAGGCGGAAGAGACTGTTACCTCATCTTATCAATACGTGAACGAACTGACCACTCGTTTGAAAGCTGGATGGAAACTGGCAAATGATAATTTGAAACAAGCCAGGAAGAAACATGCAGCATATTTTAATAGGAAGGCAAAGGACAGAGAACTGGCAGTCGGAGAGAAGGTGCTGCTTCTACTACCCGGTAGCCAGAATAAATTACAAATTGGATGGCAAGGTCCATATACGGTTCTAGAGAAGGTGTCTAGAACAAACTATAAAATTGACAAAAAGGGGAAGGAGAAAGTTTATCATGTAAACCTGTTAAAGAAGTATCTGGACAGACCACTCCAGGAAAGCACCCCCTTACTGACCTTAGCTATCGCAACTCAAATGCAAAAGGAACCACTCACCTCACATGAATACCCATTACATCCTTGTGAAACAGCCGCACAGGTAAAAGTCAGTAAGCACCTGACTAAAAACCAGAGGGAGAGAGTTCAACAGGTTCTGGAGGAACATACAGATGTATTAACAGATAAACCAGGACATACAAATTTGCTACAGTATGACATGAAACTGGTAGACTCAAACCCAATCTGTATGAGAGCCTATTCTATTCCGTTCGCGAAGGAGAAGGCATTGAAGGAAGAAATAGATTATTTGTTGAAGGAAGGGATCATTTCACACAGTGAATCATCTTTTAGTTCTAGTGTCGTATTGCTGAGAAAACCGTCTGGGGAACACAGACTGTGCATAGATTACAGGAAACTGAATGCTGTCACAGAAGGGCAAGTGGATCCATTACCAGACACAAAACAGTTATTTGCCAGACTGAACAAGGCAAAATACTTTTCAAAGGTGGATCTTAGTAAAGGCTATTACCAGATCCCGGTGAAGCCTGAAGTGAGACCTTATTTGGCTTTTAGCACTTCAGATGGACATTATGAATTCAACATGCTACCATTCGGACTGAAAAATGCTCCGAGTGTATTTTCAAGGATGATGCGCAAATTGTTGGATCCCCTGAATAACCCATGTATCACGAATTTCATGGATGATATTCTCGTCGCCACAGAGACATTTGAAGAACACATTGAAGCTCTAGAAATGTTATTTAATAGGCTTAGGGAGGCGAACTTAACTGCTAGGCCAACAAAATGTTGCATTGGATGCAAAGAGTTGGAATTCTTGGGACACACGGTATATCAGGGTAGCATGACCCCTGATCCTAAGAACTTGGAAAAACTGCAGAGAGCACCTAGACCACAAACAAAAAAGGACGTGCGATCATTTGTGTCGTTATGCGGATTTTATCAAAAATATATCAAAGATTTTAACTCTATTTGTGCGCCTCTGACTGATCTGACTCGCAAGGGACTTCCAGATAAAATTAATTGGACTGCGCAAAGTGAATTAGCGTTCCAGGATTTAAAGGAAAAACTCACTAGCAAGCCTATTCTCAAACTACCTGATTTGACACAGGACTTTGTCTTGAGAACCGATGCCAGTAATGTAGGACTCGGGGCGGCTTTGTTGCAAAGATCATCTTCACCTGATGGGGAACTGAAACCAGTCGCTTATGCAAGCCGCAAATTGAATAAGGCGGAACAAGGATACTCCACAAGCGAAAAAGAATGTTTAGCGTTGGTCTGGGCAATAAAGAAGTTTCAAATCTATCTGTATGGTAGGACTTTTGTGGTCGAGACGGATCATCAGCCTCTCGTATTCTTATCTCAGGCTAAGCATGAAAACGCAAGATTGCTGAGGTGGTCTTTATTGCTTCAACCTTATCAGTTTAGTATCCAATATATCCCAGGTAAATTGAATGTCGGTGCAGATTTCCTCAGTCGGCACCCCTGTGATCAAAATTAGAGTAATGGCAGGCGTAAGGAGAGATTTTGTCTATGTGTATCACTGGTTTTAGAACTTGCCGTAGGCATGTTTTCAGGTGGGGAGATGTGTCGTAAAAATTAACAGTGATACAACGTCAAAATATCTCCAATGATACAACGTAGGGATAAAAAAAACCAATGCGTAAGCTGCTGGAATACATGATCGCCCGCGCCGCGGGTCATCAGGTGTTAGACTTGAAGGCAAAACGGAACGAGGATCAAAAGACAAAAATCTGACTGAACGCGTACTTGAACTAGCGAGGTTAATGGACGCAAATTGGTGGGGCAAGGAGGAAAAGTCACGTTCCCCCCCTCCCCCCCCTCCCCCCCAAGTTGACATAAAGTAAGGAATTCGACAGAAGGGACCTTGGATATGATACGCCACAGTCATTTATTGGACGCTTTTGCGATACCAAGCCTTTTATTTGAATTCAGCGGCTAAACGCAGATGCTTGAAATATTACAAAATTCAAAAAGTAACTTTTTCTTAATATTAATGTTAGGAATATAAAAATTAGCTGGCCGGATGGCCCATTCTGAGCAGTGAAATAATATACTTTCATTTATACAGACGGACAGATAATAAGAAAGATAATGACAAAAGACGGGGTTGTTCACATCAGCGAAAGACTGCATTGAATCAAACATGCCACTATTTGCACAAAAATCGCAACCTTGAGACTCAAGTGTTCAAATCTAGTTAGAATGCAAGAGAGGGGGGAGTAGCGGACAGTAGTGGCTAAAAATAACTTAGGAGGCAGGTTCGTGCAGTTTTACATGTGTTAGTCCAAAAAAAACAAGTGAAATTGTGGGAAAAAGATAAATTGTGACCGACGTACATTTTAAAAATTGAGATGTACTTTTGACTTTTTTGGGAAAAGATAAAATGTGACGGACGTACATTTGAGAAAATAAGATGTAATTTTGACTTTATTTTCAAATTTTGAATTGAAAAGCTTGGTCTTCTGATCTGATTGGCCAACGCATTTTATATTAGCGGGATAGAGACGCACATTTTTGCCATTCGACATAAGTCTGTCCAGTAACACAGTCATTAATTGTAGTGGTGATTTCCCAGAAATAATACATAATATTCAGTGGGACACCATACTATAGCCAGCAGCTCAGCAGAGTTTTGCTAGCACTTATTTACTGTGTACTATATTCATATTTCTGGTAAGACTAAACTTATTTCTTTATACATTTTAATATTTGTTTAAGGTTCGAGTGATTTGATACTGCAATAGCATAATCTGTTCCTTACAACAAGTAAGGGTTCGCTCTAGACCCCCCCCGCCCCAGTTCAGGGTCTAGAGACAAATAAAATACATAAACTCCAGCAAGGATTAGGAAGGACAGATCAAGTGTTGAGATCAATGAAACATATTACCTATCCTATTTTAGGGGAGGAAACTAATAAACATATTTCAGAATCTGTAGTCTGGGAGAACCTATCTGATGTGAAACCACCATGGTAAAATGTGCTGTATGGTCAGAGAGATCTGACCTGTCTATATGGTGTTGTTGTTGTGTAGTGTTGTGTCCAGACATGGTTAGAGAATGGAATTTTGACACATAGCCAATACTTTGATTGCAGAGCTGTGAGTTTCAGTTGGCACCAAGGTGGTGTCAAACGAGTTGTTGATTTTACCCGAGTGGATCCGTGCAGTAACCTTGTGTCAGAGCAGCCTATTATTGCCCCAAGCACGGAGAGGTGGGGCCACCAGACCACTATTATTGCCCCCAAGCACGGAGAGGTGGGGCCACCAGATCTCAGCACCAGAGCTACATCTTCAAAGTTGAGTGAGCCTCTGGTCTGCTGAGAATTCACCAACTCAATATAGTTACTAACAATCCCATAAAATTCCTGCAATTTACTGGACACTGTGTAGTCAATATAGACTGGAGTGATGAGGCCACCCCAACAGCACAACCATTAAACGGTCTCCCAAATTAGATGACTACTATAAACATTAATAAAACTAAATAGTCTAGTAACATACATATGTACACTCTTGCATTTATTATGTAATATTCCATGCATTTTTTTCATAATTTCTAAATCTTTTATAAGTTCTGGTCAAAATAAAACTTGATCCAGAACAAAATAAATGTAAGAAAATTTCTATCAAAAATTTTACACACTTGAGTTAGTTCAGTGTATTATAACATTTGTTAATATTATTAGACTTAGTAAATATCTGTGTGTGTGTCTATAACTATCACACCACATTACATATCATTACCCTAGACATTTAACGTAGCCACATTCATTAGAACACAAAAAAAAGATAAGTGTGAGGTCGTAGTGGTAGCGAGAAGGGCCTTCTGACAATTCACAGTTACATATTATCTCAGGAGCCTTCACAGCTGACCTCATGCATCACACGTAGTACCATCACCACCATACAATACCATCAAACCCACTACATATATTGGGGTCTCTTTGTCCCGGGATAATTAGCCCATTAAGTATATTAGGATCTCCTGGTGGGAGAAATAAAATTAGGGGAACAAAATTGTAAAATTCCCTTAAAATTAAAAGTGTCCCTGCAAATAAAAGTTGGTGAATCTTCACAGCCAGTAATTAGTTAATTAATTAATTAGAATTAGTTAGACTATAGTAATTAGAAGTTCTTTAGAGGTTAGAGATTTATCTTGTATATTATTATATTGTCTAAAAAGTATGGCGGAGCTGGCAAAATTCCGATCAGCTGCTGTGCTGTCGGCAAAGGAGATGGGAATGGAGGGTCAGATTTTAATTCAACATGTAACGGCTGAATGTGATAAATATATTGAACGGGAAGAAAGGAGATTAGACAAAGAGGCTGAAAGAAAATTAGAGTCCGAACGGTTGGCTGAAGAGAAGAGGTTACAAATTGAGGCTGAGACTAAGAGGTTGCAGATTGAGGCTGACAAAGAGGCAAAGGCATTGGAGGCCGAAGAAAAACGACAGCAAAGGGAGGCAAAGAAGAAGATAAAAGGTTGCAAAGGGAGCACGAATTACGACTAAGGGAACTGGAGCTACAAGGCCCGGTCCCTGAAAAATGGTGCCAGCCCTTTTGCCTCAGATGCTACGCCCAGTCTGGGAGCCTCAAACTCAGCTATGGGGTTTCATTTAGACCATTTTGTTGAAAAAGACGATGACATAGAGGGGTACCTAGGACGTTTTGAGTTATTAGCTACTACATATGGGTTAGAGAGAGAGAGGTGGAGTTTAAAGCTATCACAGGGACTGAGAGGTACTTCTTACGAAGTCTTTGCAAAAATGCACAGAGAAGACCAGGAGAATTATGACATGTTAAAGCAGGCTTTGTTATTGAGGTACGAAAAAAATGGGGAATTTTATCGTAAGAAATTTAGAAATGCCAAATTGTTGTCTGGGGAGACATACCACCAATTCTCTGCCAGACTAGAAACCTATTTGGAGAAATGGACTGCTCTGGGGAAGACCCAAGATCTTAAAGAAATGATCATGATTGAGCAATTGAGAGAGTCCATGGCTCCAGACATGAGAAAATTTCTCATGGAACAAGGTGCAGAGAAGTTGGGGGAGGTTTTAAATGTCGCTGAGAGGTATCAGGCAGCCCAGGCAGAGGTAAGTGGTGCTAAAAAGAAGCACATAGATAATTTTAAAGCTCCACAGCAATTTAATAAATTTGATAATAGGGAGCAGGGAAATAAAGGTAGGACAAACTTTGAACGGCCAAGAAATGACTACAGAGACAGAAACTCACAGTTCAATGACCAAAAATTCAATGAAAGAAAACCGTTGAACCAAGGAAAAAGATGGTGTAAATGGTGCAAGAAGGATAACCATAACACCGAATTTTGTAGAAGGAAACCTTCAAACATTGCTGCAATGAAGTCGGGGACGCAAAGATTAAAGGTTAATCCTAATGGACAACAGGAACCTTATCACCCCCCAGTTTGTGAGGATGTTATTTGTAATGGGGTCACCATAAGGTGCCTTTATGATACAGGTTTGGATTATGATTCAGTTGTGAAGTCTAGCCAGTGGACCCAAGTCAGTATACCACAGAAACAGTGGAAATACAAGGGGCGACTAAGGACATACCACTCATGACACTTCCCATCGCAAGGATAACGGTGAAAACTCGCTATGTGGAAGGAGAAATCAGAGCAGCAGTGATAGATGAACCAATCTACCCTCTGATATTGGGGTGTAGATACGTCTTCTTGGGGAATCCCGAGAGACCTGTGATCATGGCGACAGTGCAGACCAGGTCACAGAAGAAGGAGGAAGAAGGTGAACCTATAAATGCTCATCCAGAGGAGATGAGGAAGGCGCAGGCTGAGGATAGGACACTCAAGCCATGTTTTAAAAAACTGCCCAAATGCCACACACCTCCGAGCAAGGGGGAATATTTCATGAAGCACTAACTCTTATACAGGAAGGCCGGAACTGGAACAAATGGTCACAACCAGCTGGTTCTTCCCACTTCATATAGAGATAAAGTGATGGAACTCGGGCATGCGATTCCCTTCAGTGGTCACATGGGGATCAGCGCCACAGGACAGCGTATAGCTTGTCATTACTTCTGGCCAGGGATAACGGAGGATATAAAAAGATATGCCAAATCCTGCCCAGAATGTCAAAGGGTAGCTCCAAAGCACTGGACTGCTCCTGCAACTCTAGGGGAAATGCCCATAGTGGGAACACCTTTTGAGAGGGTTGCAGTGGATATTGTAGGACCTCTCACTCGGACCAAAAGGAGGAACAGTTACATCATTACTCTGGTGGACACTTGTTCTATGTGGGGAGAGGCGGTAGCCCTGCCGTCAATTGATTCAAAACATGTAGCAGAGGCACTACTTACAATATTTACCCGATTAGGATTCCCGCATCAAATCTTGACGGATAATGGTTTTCAGTTCAAGGGGAAACTAACGGAAGAAGTTTTTAAGCTATTTCAAGCCAGACACTTTCATTGTAGTCCGTACCATCCGCAAGGGAACGGCCAGGTAGAGAGGTTCAACGGGACTCTCATTTCTATCCTGAGAAAGCTGGCACATGAAAAACCGGATCTGTGGGATCAATTCCTGCCCGCCGCATTGTTTGCGTACCGGGAGGTACCACATAGTTCAACCGGGATGGCTCCCGCAACTCTGCTATTTGGGAGGCCAATAAAAGGTCCATTAGAAGCTCTATTAAGGACCTGGACAGATGAGAAGGCGGAAGAGACTGTTACCTCATCTTATCAATACGTGAACGAACTGACCACTCGTTTGAAAGCTGGATGGAAACTGGCAAATGATAATTTGAAACAAGCCAGGAAGAAACATGCAGCATATTTTAATAGGAAGGCAAAGGACAGAGAACTGGCAGTCGGAGAGAAGGTGCTGCTTCTACTACCCGGTAGCCAGAATAAATTACAAATTGGATGGCAAGGTCCATATACGGTTCTAGAGAAGGTGTCTAGAACAAACTATAAAATTGACAAAAAGGGGAAGGAGAAAGTTTATTATGTAAACCTGTTAAAGAAGTATCTGGACAGACCACTCCAGGAAAGCACCCCCTTACTGACCTTAGCTATCGCAACTCAAATGCAAAAGGAACCACTCACCTCACATGAATACCCATTACATCCTTGTGAAACAGCCGCACAGGTAAAAGTCAGTAAGCACCTGACTAAAAACCAGAGGGAGAGAGTTCAACAGGTTCTGGAGGAACATACAGATGTATTAACAGATAAACCAGGACATACAAATTTGCTACAGTATGACATGAAACTGGTAGACTCAAACCCAATCTGTATGAGAGCCTATTCTATTCCGTTCGCGAAGGAGAAGGCATTGAAGGAAGAAATAGATTATTTGTTGAAGGAAGGGATCATTTCACACAGTGAATCATCTTTTAGTTCTAGTGTCGTATTGCTGAGAAAACCGTCTGGGGAACACAGACTGTGCATAGATTACAGGAAACTGAATGCTGTCACAGAAGGGCAAGTGGATCCATTACCAGACACAAAACAGTTATTTGCCAGACTGAACAAGGCAAAATACTTTTCAAAGGTGGATCTTAGTAAAGGCTATTACCAGATCCCGGTGAAGCCTGAAGTGAGACCTTATTTGGCTTTTAGCACTTCAGATGGACATTATGAATTCAACATGCTACCATTCGGACTGAAAAATGCTCCGAGTGTATTTTCAAGGATGATGCGCAAATTGTTGGATCCCCTGAATAACCCATGTATCACGAATTTCATGGATGATATTCTCGTTGCCACAGAGACATTTGAAGAACACATTGAAGCTCTAGAAATGTTATTTAATAGGCTTAGGGAGGCGAACTTAACTGCTAGGCCAACAAAATGTTGCATTGGATGCAAAGAGTTGGAATTCTTGGGACACACGGTATATCAGGGTAGCATGACCCCTGATTCTAAGAACTTGGAAAAACTGCAGAGAGCACCTAGACCACAAACAAAAAAGGACGTGCGATCATTTGTGTCGTTATGCGGATTTTATCAAAAATATATCAAAGATTTTAACTCTATTTGTGCGCCTCTGACTGATCTGACTCGCAAGGGACTTCCAGATAAAATTAATTGGACTGCGCAAAGTGAATTAGCGTTCCAGGATTTAAAGGAAAAACTCACTAGCAAGCCTATTCTCAAACTACCTGATTTGACACAGGACTTTGTCTTGAGAACCGATGCCAGTAATGTAGGACTCGGGGCGGCTTTGTTGCAAAGATCATCTTCACCTGATGGGGAACTGAAACCAGTCGCTTATGCAAGCCGCAAATTGAATAAAGCGGAACAAGGATACTCCACAAGCGAAAAAGAATGTTTAGCGTTAGTCTGGGCAATAAAGAAGTTTCAAATCTATCTGTATGGTAGGACTTTTGTGGTCGAGACGGATCATCAGCCTCTTGTCTTCTTATCTCAGGCTAAGCATGAAAACGCAAGATTGCTGAGGTGGTCTTTATTGCTTCAGCCGTATCAGTTTAGTATTCAATATATCCCAGGTAAATTGAATGTCGGTGCAGATTT
>JAMPIV010009501.1:0-54817 GCA_024509875.1 Oreohelix idahoensis | reverse complement strand
AGGTGGTTGAGTGGGGTTGGGGGGTGGTGGGGGGTGATGTTGAGGGGGGGGTGTTTGGGGGTTTGTGGGGTGTGGTTTGTTGTGGTTATGGGGGGGGTTTTGTGGGTTTTTGGGGTGGGGGGGTGTTTGTGTGTTTTGTGGGGTGGGGGGGTGGGGTGGGGGTGGGGGTGGGGGGGGTTTTTGGGTTGGGGGGGGGTGTGGGGTGTTTTGGTTATGGGGTTTTTTGTTGGGGGTTGGGTTTTGGTGTTTGGGTGGGGGGTGGTGGGGGGGTTGGTTTGGTGGGGTGGTTGTGGGGGTTGTGGGTGGTGGGGGGTGGGGGGGGGTTGGGGGGTATGGGGGGTTGTTTGGGAGGTTGGTGGTGTGGGGTTTGTTTTGGGGGGGGGGGGGGTTGGTGTCTGGGAATGTTGGGTTGTTTGGGTTTTGTTTGAGAGGGGTGGGGGTGGGAATATGGGTGTTGGTGGGTTGTTATTTGTTGGGGGGTGTTGTTGGAAGGGTTTTTCTTTTTTGGTGGGAGGACGGATTAGGAATGCGGAGGGGGGGGTCGTGTTTCCGGGGTTTCATGGAGTAGGACCTTCATTAGAAGGCTGTCCTTATTCTGTAATGACACTGACCATCATTAGAAGGCTGTCCTTATTCTGTAATGACACTGACCATCATTAGAAGGCTGTCCTTATTCTGTAATGACACTGACCATCATTAGAAGGCTGTCCTTATTCTGTAATGACACTGGAAGGCTGTCATTTATTCAGTATCACTTCATTAGAAGGCTGTCTTATTCTGTCCTTTATTCTGTAAATGACACTGACCATTCATCAGAAGGCTGTCCTTATTCTGTAATGACCATCATCTGGCTGTCCCTTATTCTGTAATTGACAGAAGGGCTGTCCTTATTCTGTAATGACACTGACCATCATTAGAAGGCTGTCCTTATTCTGTAATGACACTGACCATCATTAGAAGGCTGTCCTTATTCTGTAATGACGCTGACCATCATTAGAAGGCTGTCCTTATTCTGTAATGACACTGACCATCATTAGAAGGCTGTCCTTATTCTGTAATGACACTGACCATCATTAGAAGGCAGTCCTTATTCTGTAATGACACTGACCATCATTAGAAGGCTGTCCTTATTCTGTAATGACACTGACCATCATTAGAAGGCTGTCCTTATTCTGTAATGACACTGACCATCATTAGAAGGCTGTCCTTATTCTGTAATGACACTGACCATCATCAGAAGGCTGTCCTTATTCTGTAATGACACTGACCATCATCAGAAGGCTGTCCTTATTCTGTAATGACACTGACCATCATTAGAAGGCTGTCCTTATTCTGTAATGACACTGACCATCATTAGAAGGCTGTCCTTATTCTGTAATGACACTGTCCATCATCAGAAGGCTGTCCTTATTCTGTAATGACACTGACCATCATTAGAAGGCTGTCCTTATTCTGTAATGACACTGACCATCATTAGAAGGCTGTCCTTATTCTGTAATGACACTGACCATCATTAGAAGGCTGTCCTTATTCTGTAATGACACTGACCATCATTAGAAGGCTGTCCATATTCCGTAATGACACGGACCATCATAAGAAAGGTGTCCATATTCTGTAGTGACCCGGATCATTATTAGAAGGGCTGTCCTTATTCTGTAATGACCATCATTAGAAGGCTGTCCTTATTCTGTAATGACACTGGACCATCATTAGAAGGCTGTCATTCTGTAAGACAGGCCATGTTCCTTATTCTGTAATGCCACTGACCATCATTAGTAGGCTGTCCTTATTCTGTAATGACACTGACCATCATTAGAAGGCTGTCCTTATTCTGTAATGACAATGACCATCATTAGAAGGCTGTCCTTATTCTGTAATGACACTGACCATCATTAGAAGGCTGTCCTTATTCTGTAATGACACTGACCATCATTAGAAGGCTGTCCTTATTCTGTAATGACACACTGACCATCATTAGAAGGCTGTCCTTATTCTGTAATGACACTGACCATCATTAGAAGGCTGTCCTTATTCTGTAATGACACTGACCATCATTAGAAGGCTGTCCTTATTCTGTAATGACACTGACATCATTAGAAGGCTGTCCTTATTCTGTAATGACACTGACCATCATTAGAAGGCTGTCCTTATTCTGTAATGACACTGACCATCATTAGAAGGCTGTCCTTATTCTGTAATGACACTGACCATCATTAGAAGGCTGTCCTTATTCTGTAATGACACTGACCATCATTAGAAGGCTGTCCTTATTCTGTAATGACACTGACCATCATTAGAAGGCTGTCCTTATTCTGTAATGACACTGACCATCATTAGAAGGCTGTCCTTATTCTGTAATGACACTGACCATCATTAGAAGGCTGTCCTTATTCTGTAATGGTCAGTGTCCCTTATTCTGTAATGACTGGGGACCATCATTAGAAGGCTGTCCTTATTCTGTAATGACACTGACCATCATTAGAAGGCTGTCCTTATTCTGTAATGACACTGACCATCATTAGAAGGCTGTCCTTATTCTGTAATGACACTGACCATCATTAGAAGGCTGGCCTTATTCTGTAATGACACTTCATTAGAAGGCTGTTATTCTGTAATGACACTGACCATCATTAGAAGGCTGTCCTTATTCTGTAATGACACTGACCATCATTAGAAGGCTGTCCTTATTCTGTAATGACACTGACCATCATTAGAAGGCTGTCCTTATTCTGTAATGACACTGACCATCATTAGAAGGCTGTCCTTATTCTGTAATGACACTGACCAACATTAGAAGGCTGTCCTTATTCTGTAATGACACTGACCATCATTAGAAGGCTGTCCTTATTCTGTAATGACACTGACCATCATTAGAAGGCTGTCCTTATTCTGTAATGACACTGACCATCATTAGAAGGCTGTCCTTATTCTGTAATGACACTGACCATCATTAGAAGGCTGTCCTTATTCTGTAATGACACTGAGCATCATTAGAAGGCTGTCCTTATTCTGTAATGACACTGACCATCATTAGAAGGCTGTCCTTATTCTGTAATGACACTGACCATCATTAGAAGGCTGTCCTTATTCTGTAATGACACTGACCATCATTAGAAGGCTGTCCTTATTCTGTAATGACACTGACCATCATTAGAAGGCTGTCCTTATTCTGTAATGACACTGACCATCATTAGAAGGCTGTCCTTATTCTGTAATGACACTGACCATCATTAGAAGGCTGTCCTTATTCTGTAATGACACTGACCATCATTAGAAGGCTGTCCTTATTCTGTAATGACACTGACCATCATTAGAAGGCTGTCCTTATTCTGTAATGACACTGACCATCATTAGAAGGCTGTCCTTATTCTGTAATGACACTGACCATCATTAGAAGGCTGTCCTTATTCTGTAATGACACTGACCATCATTAGAAGGCTGTCCTTATTCTGTAATGACACTGACCATCATTAGAAGGCTGTCCTTATTCTGTAATGACACTGACCATCATTAGAAGGCTGTCCTTATTCTGTAATGACACTGACCATCATTAGAAGGCTGTCCTTATTCTGTAATGACACTGACCATCATTAGAAGGCTGTCCTTATTCTGTAATGACACTGACCATCATTAGAAGGCTGTCCTTATTCTGTAATGACACTGACCATCATTAGAAGGCTGTCCTTATTCTGTAATGACACTGACCATCATTAGAAGGCTGTCCTTATTCTGTAATGACACTGACCATCATTAGAAGGCTGTCCTTATTCTGTAATGACACTGACCATCATTAGAAGGCTGTCCTTATTCTGTAATGACACTGACCATCATTAGAAGGCTGTCCTTATTCTGTAATGACACTGACCATCATTAGAAGGCTGTCCTTATTCTGTAATGACACGGACCATCATTAGAAGGCTGTCCTTATTCTGTAATGACACGGTCCATCATTAGAAGGCTGTCCTTATTCTGTAATGACACGGTCCATCATTAGAAGGCTGTCCTTATTCTGTAATGACACTGACCATCATTAGAAGGCTGTCCTTATTCTGTAATGACACTGACCATCATTAGAAGGCTGTCCTTATTCTGTAATGACACTGACCATCATTAGAAGGCTGTCCTTATTCTGTAAGGACACTGACCATCATTAGAAGGCTGTCCTTATTCTGTAATGACACTGACCATCATTAGAAGGCTGTCCTTATTCTGTAATGACACTGACCATCATTAGAAGGCTGTCCTTATTCTGTAAAGAAGGCTGTCCTTATTCTGTAGTAGGCTGTCCTTATTCTGTAATGACACGGACCATCATTAGAAGGCTGTCCTTATTCTGTAATGACACTGACCATCATCAGAAGGCTGTCCTTATTCTGTAATGACACTGACCATCATCAGAAGGCTGTCCTTATTCTGTAATGACACTGACCATCATTAGAAGGCTGTCCTTATTCTGTAATGACACTGACCATCATTAGAAGGCTGTCCTTATTCTGTAATGACACTGACCATCATCAGAAGGCTGTCCTTATTCTGTAATGACACTGACCATCATCAGAAGGCTGTCCTTATTCTGTAATGACACTGACCATCATCAGAAGGCTGTCCTTATTCTGTAATGACACGGACCATCATCAGAAGGCTGTCCTTATTCTGTAATGACACTGACCATCATCAGAAGGCTGTCCTTATTCTGTAATGACACTGACCATCATTAGAAGGCTGTCCTTATTCTGTAATGACACTGACCATCATTAGAAGGCTGTCCTTATTCTGTAATGACACTGACCATCATTAGAAGGCTGTCCTTATTCTGTAATGACACTGACCATCATTAGAAGGCTGTCCTTATTCTGTAATGACACTGACCATCATTAGAAGGCTGTCCTTATTCTGTAATGACACTGACCATCATCAGAAGGCTGTCCTTATTCTGTAATGACACTGACCATCATCAGAAGGCTGTCCTTATTCTGTAATGACACTGACCATCATCAGAAGGCTGTCCTTATTCTGTAATGACACTGACCATCATTAGAAGGCTGTCCTTATTCTGTAATGACACTGACCATCATCAGAAGGCTGTCCTTATTCTGTAATGACACTGACCATCATTAGAAGGCTGTCCTTATTCTGTAATGACACTGACCATCATCAGAAGGCTGTCCTTATTCTGTAATGACACTGACCATCATTAGAAGGCTGTCCTTATTCTGTAATGACACTGACCATCATTAGAAGGCTGTCCTTATTCTGTAATGACACTGACCATCATTAGAAGGCTGTCCTTATTCTGTAATGACACTGACCATCATTAGAAGGCTGTCTGTAATGACACTGGACCATCATTATTCTGTAATGACACTGACCATCATTAGAAGGCTGTCCTTATTCTGTAATGACACTGACCATCATTAGAAGGCTGTCCTTATTCTGTAATGACACTGACCATCATTAGAAGGCTGTCCTTATTCTGTAATGACACTGACCATCATTAGAAGGCTGTCCTTATTCTGTAATGACACTGACCATCATTAGAAGGCTGTCCTTATTCTGTAATGACACTGACCATCATTAGAAGGCTGTCCTTATTCTGTAATGACACTGACCATCATTAGAAGGCTGTCCTTATTCTGTAATGACACTGATCATCATTAGAAGGCTGTCCTTATTCTGTAATGACACTGACCATCATTAGAAGGCTGTCCTTATTCTGTAATGACACTGACCATCATTAGAAGGCTGTCCTTATTCTGTAATGACACTGACCATCATTAGAAGGCTGTCCTTATTCTGTAATGACACTGACCATCATTAGAAGGCTGTCCTTATTCTGTAATGACACTGACCATCATTAGAAGGCTGTCCTTATTCTGTAATGACACTGACCATCATTAGAAGGCTGTCCTTATTCTGTAATGACACTGACCATCATTAGAAGGCTGTCCTTATTCTGTAATGACACTGACCATCATTAGAAGGCTGTCCTTATTCTGTAATGACACTGACCATCATTAGAAGGCTGTCCTTATTCTGTAATGACACTGACCATCATTAGAAGGCTGTCCTTATTCTGTAATGACACTGACCATCATTAGAAGGCTGTCCTTATTCTGTAATGACACTGGACCATCATTAGAAGGCTGTCCTTATTCTGTAATGACACTGGACCATCATTAGAAGGCTGTCCTTATTCTGTAATGACACTGACCATCATTAGAAGGCTGTCCTTATTCTGTAATGACACTGACCATCATTAGAAGGCTGTCCTTATTCTGTAATGACACTGACCATCATTAGAAGGCTGTCCTTATTCTGTAATGACACTGACCATCATTAGAAGGCTGTCCTTATTCTGTAATGACACGGACCATCATTAGAAGGCTGTCCTTATTCTGTAATGACACTGACCATCATTAGAAGGCTGTCCTTATTCTGTAATGACACTGACCATCATTAGAAGGCTGTCCTTATTCTGTAATGACACTGACCATCATTAGAAGGCTGTCCTTATTCTGTAATGACACTGACCATCATTAGAAGGCTGTCCTTATTCTGTAATGACACTGACCATCATTAGAAGGCTGTCCTTATTCTGTAATGACACTGACCATCATTAGAAGGCTGTCCTTATTCTGTAATGACACTGACCATCATTAGAAGGCTGTCCTTATTCTGTAATGACACTGACCATCATTAGAAGGCTGTCCTTATTCTGTAATGACACTGACCATCATTAGAAGGCTGTCCTTATTCTGTAATGAGACTGACCATCATTAGAAGGCTGTGCTTATTCTGTAATGACACTGACCATCATTAGAAGGCTGTCCTTATTCTGTAATGACACTGACCATCATTAGAAGGCTGTCCTTATTCTGTAATGACACTGACCATCATTAGAAGGCTGTCCTTATTCTGTAATGACACTGACCATCATCAGAAGGCTGTCCTTTTTCTGTAATGACACTGACCATCATTAGAAGGCTGTCCTTATTCTGTAATGACACTGACCATCATTAGAAGGCTGTCCTTATTCTGTAATGACACTGACCATCATTAGAAGGCTGTCCTTATTCTGTAATGACACTGACCACATGACACTGACCATCATCACAAGGCTGTCCTTATTCTGTAATGACACTGACCATCATCAGAAGGCTGTCCTTATTCTGTAATGACACTGACCATCATTAGAAGGCTGTCCTTATTCTGTAATGACACTGACCATCATCAGAAGGCTGTCCTTATTCTGTAATGACACTGACCATCATCAGAAGGCTGTCCTTATTCTGTAATGACACTGACCATCATCAGAAGGCTGTCCTTATTCTGTAATGACACTGACCATCATCAGAAGGCTGTCCTTATTCTGTAATGACACTGACCATCATCAGAAGGCTGTCCTTATTCTGTAATGACACTGACCATCATCAGAAGGCTGTCCTTATTCTGTAATGACACTGACCATCATTAGAAGGCTGTCCTTATTCTGTAATGACACTGACCATCATTAGAAGGCTGTCCTTATTCTGTAATGACACTGACCATCATCAGAAGGCTGTCCTTATTCTGTAATGACACTGACCATCATTAGAAGGCTGTCCTTATTCTGTAATGACACTGACCATCATTAGAAGGCTGTTTTTATTCTGTGATGGCACTGGACCATCATTAGAAGGCTTGTCCTTTATTCTGTACACTGTCCATCATCAGAAGGCTGTCCTTATTCTGTAATGACACTGACCATCATTAGAAGGCTGTCCTTATTCTGTAATGACACTGACCATCATCAGAAGGCTGTCCTTATTCTGTAATGACACTGACCATCATTAGAAGGCTGTCCTTATTCTGTAATGACACTGACCATCATCAGAAGGCTGTCCTTATTCTGTAATGACACTGACCATCATCAGAAGGCTGTCCTTATTCTGTAATGACACTGACCATCATTAGAAGGCTGTCCTTATTCTGTAATGACACTGACCATCATTAGAAGGCTGTCCTTATTCTGTAATGACACTGACCATCATCAGAAGGCTGTCCTTATTCTGTAATGACACTGACCATCATTAGAAGGCTGTCCTTATTCTGTAATGACACTGACCATCATTAGAAGGCTGTCCTTATTCTGTAATGACACTGACCATCATTAGAAGGCTGTCCTTATTCTGTAATGACACTGACCATCATTAGAAGGCTGTCCTTATTCTGTAATGACACTGACCATCATTAGAAGGCTGTCCTTATTCTGTAATGACACTGACCATCATTAGAAGGCTGTCCTTATTCTGTAATGACACTGACCATCATTAGAAGGCTGTCCTTATTCTGTAATGACACTGACCATCATTAGAAGGCTGTCCTTATTCTGTAATGACACTGACCATCATTAGAAGGCTGTCCTTATTAGAAGGCTGTCCTTATTCTGTAATGACACTGACCATCATTAGAAGGCTGTCCTTATTCTGTAATGACACTGACCATCATTAGAAGGCTGTCCTTATTCTGTAATGACACTGACCATCATTAGAAGGCTGTCCTTATTCTGTAATGACACTGACCATCATTAGAAGGCTGTCCTTATTCTGTAATGACACTGACCATCATTAGAAGGCTGTCCTTATTCTGTAATGACACTGACCATCATTAGAAGGCTGTCCTTATTCTGTAATGACACTGACCATCATTAGAAGGCTGTCCTTATTCTGTAATGACACTGACCATCATTAGAAGGCTGTCCTTATTCTGTAATGACACTGACCATCATTAGAAGGCTGTCCTTATTCTGTAATGACACTGACCATCATTAGAAGGCTGTCCTTATTCTGTAATGACACTGACCATCATTAGAAGGCTGTCCTTATTCTGTAATGACACTGACCATCATTAGAAGGCTGTCCTTATTCTGTAATGACACTGACCATCATTAGAAGGCTGTCCTTATTCTGTAATGACACTGACCATCATTAGAAGGCTGTCCTTATTCTGTAATGACACTGACCATCATTAGAAGGCTGTCCTTATTCTGTAATGACACGGACCATCATTAGAAGGCTGTCCTTATTCTGTAATGACACTGACCATCATTAGAAGGCTGTCCTTATTCTGTAATGACACTGACCATCATTAGAAGGCTGTCCCTTATTCTGTAATGACACTGACCATCATTAGAAGGCTGTCCTTATTCTGTAATGACACGGACCATCATTAGAAGGCTGTCCTTATTCTGTAATGACACTGACCATCATTAGAAGGCTGTCCTTATTCTGTAATGACACTGACCATCATTAGAAGGCTGTCCTTATTCTGTAATGACACTGACCATCATTAGAAGGCTGTCCTTATTCTGTAATGACACTGACCATCATTAGAAGGCTGTCCTTATTCTGTAATGACACTGACCATCATCAGAAGGCTGTCCTTATTCTGTAATGACACTGACCATCATCAGAAGGCTGTCCTTATTCTGTAATGACACTGACCATCATTAGAAGGCTGTCCTTATTCTGTAATGACACTGACCATCATCAGAAGGCTGTCCTTATTCTGTAATGACACTGACCATCATTAGAAGGCTGTCCTTATTCTGTAATGACACTGACCATCATCAGAAGGCTGTCCTTATTCTGTAATGACACTGACCATCATCAGAAGGCTGTCCTTATTCTGTAATGACACTGACCATCATCAGAAGGCTGTCCTTATTCTGTAATGACACTGACCATCATCAGAAGGCTGTCCTTATTCTGTAATGACACTGACCATCATCAGAAGGCTGTCCTTATTCTGTAATGACACTGACCATCATCAGAAGGCTGTCCTTATTCTGTAATGACACTGACCATCATCAGAAGGCTGTCCTTATTCTGTAATGACACTGCCCATCATCAGAAGGCTGTCCTTATTCTGTAATGACACTGACCATCATCAGAAGGCTGTCCTTATTCTGTAATGACACTGACCATCATCAGAAGGCTGTCCTTATTCTGTAATGACACTGACCATCATCAGAAGGCTGTCCTTATTCTGTAATGACACTGACCATCATCAGAAGGCTGTCCTTATTCTGTAATGACACTGACCATCATCAGAAGGCTGTCCTTATTCTGTAATGACACTGACCATCATCAGAAGGCTGTCCTTTTTCTGTAATGACACTGACCATCATCAGAAGGCTGTCCTTATTCTGTAATGACACTGACCATCATTAGAAGGCTGTCCTTATTCTGTAATCATCAGAAGGCTGTCCTTATTCTGTAATGACACTGACCATCATCAGAAGGCTGTCCTTATTCTGTAATGACACTGACCATCATCAGAAGGCTGTCCTTATTCTGTAATGACACTGACCATCATTAGAAGGCTGTCCTTATTCTGTAATGACACTGACCATCATCAGAAGGCTGTCCTTATTCTGTAATGACACTGACCATCATCAGAAGGCTGTCCTTATTCTGTAATGACACTGACCATCATTAGAAGGCTGTCCTTATTCTGTAATGACACTGACCATCATCAGAAGGCTGTCCTTATTCTGTAATGACACTGACCATCATCAGAAGGCTGTCCTTATTCTGTAATGACACTGACCATCATCAGAAGGCTGTCCTTATTCTGTAATGACACTGACCATCATTAGAAGGCTGTCCTTATTCTGTAATGACACTGACCATCATTAGAAGGCTGTCCTTATTCTGTAATGACACTGACCATCATTAGAAGGCTGTCCTTATTCTGTAATGACACTGACCATCATTAGAAGGCTGTCCTTATTCTGTAATGACACTGACCATCATTAGAAGGCTGTCCTTATTCTGTAATGACACGGACCATCATTAGAAGGCTGTCCTTATTCTGTAATGACACTGACCATCATTAGAAGGCTGTCCTTATTCTGTAATGACACGGACCATCATTAGAAGGCTGTCCTTATTCTGTAATGACACTGACCATCATTAGAAGGCTGTCCTTATTCTGTAATGACACTGACCATCATTAGAAGGCTGTCCTTATTCTGTAATGACACTGACCATCATTAGAAGGCTGTCCTTATTCTGTAATGACACTGGGCTGTCCTTATTCTGTAATGACACGGACCATCATTAGAAGGCTGTCCTTATTCTGTAATGACACTGACCATCATTAGAAGGCTGTCCTTATTCTGTAATGACACTGACCATCATTAGAAGGCTGTCCTTATTCTGTAATGACACTGACCATCATTAGAAGGCTGTCCTTATTCTGTAATGACACGGACCATCATTAGAAGGCTGTCCTTATTCTGTAATGACACTGACCATCATCAGAAGGCTGTCCTTATTCTGTAATGACACTGACCATCATTAGAAGGCTGTCCTTATTCTGTAATGACACTGACCATCATCAGAAGGCTGTCCTTATTCTGTAATGACACTGACCATCATCAGAAGGCTGTCCTTATTCTGTAATGACACTGACCATCATCAGAAGGCTGTCCTTATTCTGTAATGACACTGACCATCATCAGAAGGCTGTCCTTATTCTGTAATGACACTGACCATCATCAGAAGGCTGTCCTTATTCTGTAATGACACTGACCATCATCAGAAGGCTGTCCTTATTCTGTAATGACACTGACCATCATCAGAAGGCTGTCCTTATTCTGTAATGACACTGACCATCATCAGAAGGCTGTCCTTATTCTGTAATGACACTGACCATCATCAGAAGGCTGTCCTTATTCTGTAATGACACTGACCATCATCAGAAGGCTGTCCTTATTCTGTAATGACACTGACCATCATCAGAAGGCTGTCCTTATTCTGTAATGACACTGACCATCATCAGAAGGCTGTCCTTATTCTGTAATGACACTGACCATCATCAGAAGGCTGTCCTTATTCTGTAATGACACTGACCATCATTAGAAGGCTGTCCTTATTCTGTAATGACACTGACCATCATCAGAAGGCTGTCCTTATTCTGTAATGACACTGACCATCATTAGAAGGCTGTCCTTATTCTGTAATGACACTGACCATCATTAGAAGGCTGTCCTTATTCTGTAATGACACTGACCATCATCAGAAGGCTGTCCTTATTCTGTAATGACACTGACCATCATTAGAAGGCTGTCCTTATTCTGTAATGACACTGACCATCATCAGAAGGCTGTCCTTATTCTGTAATGACACTGACCATCATCAGAAGGCTGTCCTTATTCTGTAATGACACTGACCATCATCAGAAGGCTGTCCTTATTCTGTAATGACACTGACCATCATTAGAAGGCTGTCCTTATTCTGTAATGACACTGACCATCATTAGAAGGCTGTCCTTATTCTGTAATGACACTGACCATCATTAGAAGGCTGTCCTTATTCTGTAATGACACTGACCATCATTAGAAGGCTGTCCTTATTCTGTAATGACACTGACCATCATTAGAAGGCTGTCCTTATTCTGAAGGACACTGACCATCATCAGTCCTTATTCTGTAATGACACTGACCATCATTAGAAGGCTGTCCTTATTCTGTAATGACACTGTCCATCATTAGAAGGCTGTCCTTATTCTGTAATGACACTGTCCATCATTAGAAGGCTGTCCTTATTCTGTAATGACACTGACCATCATCAGAAGGCTGTCCTTATTCTGTAATGACACTGACCATCATCAGAAGGCTGTCCTTATTCTGTAATGACACTGACCATCATCAGAAGGCTGTCCTTATTCTGTAATGACACTGACCATCATCAGAAGGCTGTCCTTATTCTGTAATGACACTGACCATCATCAGAAGGCTGTCCTTATTCTGTAATGACACTGACCATCATCAGAAGGCTGTCC
The DNA here is from genome assembly GCA_024509875.1 of Oreohelix idahoensis. Lineage (NCBI taxonomy): Eukaryota > Metazoa > Mollusca > Gastropoda > Stylommatophora > Oreohelicidae > Oreohelix > Oreohelix idahoensis. The sequence continues at coordinate 41,989 of JAMPIV010009501.1, read as the reverse complement.
TTATTCTGTAATGACACTGACCATCATCAGAAGGCTGTCCTTATTCTGTAATGACACTGACCATCATCAGAAGGCTGTCCTTATTCTGTAATGACACTGACCATCATCAGAAGGCTGTCCTTATTCTGTAATGACACTGACCATCATCAGAAGGCTGTCCTTATTCTGTAATGACACTGACCATCATCAGAAGGCTGTCCTTATTCTGTAATGACACTGACCATCATTAGAAGGCTGTCCTTATTCTGTAATGACACTGACCATCATCAGAAGGCTGTCCTTATTCTGTAATGACACTGACCATCATCAGAAGGCTGTCCTTATTCTGTAATGACACTGACCATCATCAGAAGGCTGTCCTTATTCTGTAATGACACTGACCATCATCAGAAGGCTGTCCTTATTCTGTAATGACACTGACCATCATCAGAAGGCTGTCCTTATTCTGTAATGACACTGACCATCATCAGAAGGCTGTCCTTATTCTGTAATGACACTGACCATCATCAGAAGGCTGTCCTTATTCTGTAATGACACTGACCATCATCAGAAGGCTGTCCTTATTCTGTAATGACACTGACCATCATCAGAAGGCTGTCCTTATTCTGTAATGACACTGACCATCATTAGAAGGCTGTCCTTATTCTGTAATGACACTGACCATCATCAGAAGGCTGTCCTTATTCTGTAATGACACTGACCATCATCAGAAGGCTGTCCTTATTCTGTAATGACACTGACCATCATTAGAAGGCTGTCCTTATTCTGTAATGACACTGACCAAGGCTGTCATTCTGTAATGACACTGACCATCATTAGAAGGCTGTCCTTATTCTGTAATGACACTGACCATCATTAGAAGGCTGTCCTTATTCTGTAATGACACTGTCCTTATTCCATCATCAGAAGGCTGTCCTTATTCTGTAATGACACTGACCATCATCAGAAGGCTGTCCTTATTCTGTAATGACACTGACCATCATCAGAAGGCTGTCCTTATTCTGTAATGACACTGACCATCATCAGAAGGCTGTCCTTATTCTGTAATGACACTGACCATCATTAGAAGGCTGTCCTTATTCTGTAATGACACTGACCATCATCAGAAGGCTGTCCTTATTCTGTAATGACACTGACCATCATCAGAAGGCTGTCCTTATTCTGTAATGACACTGACCATCATTAGAAGGCTGTCCTTATTCTGTAATGACACTGACCATCATTAGAAGGCTGTCCTTATTCTGTAATGACACTGACCATCATTAGAAGGCTGTCCTTATTCTGTAATGACACTGTCTTATTCTGTAATGACCTGACCATCATTAGAAGGCTGTCCTTATTCTGTAATGACATGACCATCATTAGAAGGCTGTCCTTATTCTGTAATGACACTGACCATCATTAGAAGGCTGTCCTTATTCTGTAATGACACTGACCATCATTAGAAGGCTGTCCTTATTCTGTAATGACACTGACCATCATTAGAAGGCTGTCCTTATTCTGTAATGACACTGACCATCATTAGAAGGCTGTCCTTATTCTGTAATGACACTGACCATCATTAGAAGGCTGTCCTTATTCTGTAATGACACTGTCCTTATTCTGTAATGACCCGAGACTTCATTAGAAGGCTGTCCTTATTCTGTAATGACACTGACCATCATTAGAAGGCTGTCCTTATTCTGTAATGACACTGACCATCATTAGAAGGCTGTCCTTATTCTGTAATGACACTGACCATCATTAGAAGGCTGTCCTTATTCTGTAATGACACTGACCATCATTAGAAGGCTGTCCTTATTCTGTAATGACACGGACCATCATTAGAAGGCTGTCCTTATTCTGTAATGACACTGACCATCATTAGAAGGCTGTCCTTATTCTGTAATGACACTGACCATCATTAGAAGGCTGTCCTTATTCTGTAATGACACTGACCATCATTAGAAGGCTGTCCTTATTCTGTAATGACACTGACCATCATTAGAAGGCTGTCCTTATTCTGTAATGACACTGACCATCATTAGAAGGCTGTCCTTATTCTGTAATGACACTGACCATCATTAGAAGGCTGTCCTTATTCTGTAATGACACTGACCATCATTAGAAGGCTGTCCTTATTCTGTAATGACACTGACCATCATTAGAAGGCTGTCCTTATTCTGTAATGACACTGACCATCATTAGAAGGCTGTCCTTATTCTGTAATGACACTGACCATCATTAGAAGGCTGTCCTTATTCTGTAATGACACTGACCATCATTAGAAGGCTGTCCTTATTCTGTAATGACACTGACCATCATTAGAAGGCTGTCCTTATTCTGTAATGACACTGACCATCATTAGAAGGCTGTCCTTATTCTGTAATGACACTGACCATCATTAGAAGGCTGTCCTTATTCTGTAATGACACTGACCATCATTAGAAGGCTGTCTTATTCTGTAATGACACTGACCATTCATTAGAAGGCTGTCCTTATTCTGTAATGACACTGACCATCATTAGAAGGCTGTCCTTATTCTGTAATGACACTGACCATCATTAGAAGGCTGTCCTTATTCTGTAATGACACTGACCATCATTAGAAGGCTGTCCTTATTCTGTAATGACACTGACCATCATTAGAAGGCTGTCCTTATTCTGTAATGACACTGACCATCATTAGAAGGCTGTCCTTATTCTGTAATGACACTGACCATCATTAGAAGGCTGTCCTTATTCTGTAATGACACTGACCATCATTAGAAGGCTGTCCTTATTCTGTAATGACACTGACCATCATTAGAAGGCTGTCCTTATTCTGTAATGACACTGACCATCATTAGAAGGCTGTCCTTATTCTGTAATGACACTGACCATCATTAGAAGGCTGTCCTTATTCTGTAATGACACTGACCATCATTAGAAGGCTGTCCTTATTCTGTAATGACACTGACCATCATTAGAAGGCTGTCCTTATTCTGTAATGACACTGACCATCATTAGAAGGCTGTCCTTATTCTGTAATGACACGGACCATCATTAGAAGGCTGTCCTTATTCTGTAATGACACTGACCATCATTAGAAGGCTGTCCTTATTCTGTAATGACACTGACCATCATTAGAAGGCTGTCCTTATTCTGTAATGACACTGACCATCATTAGAAGGCTGTCCTTATTCTGTAATGACACTGACCATCATTAGAAGGCTGTCCTTATTCTGTAATGACACTGACCATCATTAGAAGGCTGTCCTTATTCTGTAATGACACTGACCATCATGTCAGAAGGCTGTCCTTATTCTGTAATGACACTGACCATCATTAGAAGGCTGTCCTTATTCTGTAATGACACTGACCATCATTAGAAGGCTGTCCTTATTCTGTAATGACACTGACCATCATTAGAAGGCTGTCCTTATTCTGTAATGACACTGACCATCATTAGAAGGCTGTCCTTATTCTGTAATGACACTGACCATCATTAGAAGGCTGTCCTTATTCTGTAATGACACTGACCATCATTAGAAGGCTGTCCTTATTCTGTAATGACACTGACCATCATTAGAAGGCTGTCATTATTCTGTAATGACACTGACCATCATTAGAAGGCTGTCCTTATTCTGTAATGACACTGACCATCATTAGAAGGCTGTCCTTATTCTGTAATGACACTGACCATCATTAGAAGGCTGTCCTTATTCTGTAATGACACTGTCCATCATTAGAAGGCTGTCCTTATTCTGTAATGACACTGACCATCATTAGAAGGCTGTCCTTATTCTGTAATGACACTGACCATCATTAGAAGGCTGTCCTTATTCTGTAATGACACTGACCATCATCAGAAGGCTGTCCTTATTCTGTAATGACACTGACCATCATCAGAAGGCTGTCCTTATTCTGTAATGACACTGACCATCATCAGAAGGCTGTCCTTATTCTGTAATGACACTGACCATCATCAGAAGGCTGTCCTTATTCTGTAATGACACTGACCATCATCAGAAGGCTGTCCTTATTCTGTAATGACACTGACCATCATCAGAAGGCTGTCCTTATTCTGTAATGACACTGACCATCATCAGAAGGCTGTCCTTATTCTGTAATGACACTGACCATCATCAGAAGGCTGTCCTTATTCTGTAATGACACTGACCATCATTAGAAGGCTGTCCTTATTCTGTAATGACACTGACCATCATCAGAAGGCTGTCCTTATTCTGTAATGACACTGACCATCATCAGAAGGCTGTCCTTATTCTGTAATGACACTGACCATCATCAGAAGGCTGTCCTTATTCTGTAATGACACTGACCATCATCAGAAGGCTGTCCTTATTCTGTAATGACACTGACCATCATCAGAAGGCTGTCCTTATTCTGTAATGACACTGACCATCATCAGAAGGCTGTCCTTATTCTGTAATGACACTGACCATCATTAGAAGGCTGTCCTTATTCTGTAATGACACTGACCATCATTAGAAGGCTGTCCTTATTCTGTAATGACACTGACCATCATTAGAAGGCTGTCCTTATTCTGTAATGACACTGACCATCATTAGAAGGCTGTCCTTATTCTGTAATGACACTGACCATCATTAGAAGGCTGTCCTTATTCTGTAATGACACTGACCATCATTAGAAGGCTGTCCTTATTCTGTAATGACACTGACCATCATTAGAAGGCTGTCCTTATTCTGTAATGACACTGACCATCATTAGAAGGCTGTCCTTATTCTGTAATGACACTGTCCATCATTAGAAGGCTGTCCTTATTCTGTAATGACACTGACCATCATTAGAAGGCTGTCCTTATTCTGTAATGACACTGACCATCATTAGAAGGCTGTCCTTATTCTGTAATGACACTGACCCATTACAGAATAAGGACACTGACCATCATTAGAAGGCTGTCCTTATTCTGTAATGACACTGACCATCATTAGAAGGCTGTCCTTATTCTGTAATGACACTGACCATCATTAGAAGGCTGTCCTTATTCTGTAATGACACTGACCATCATTAGAAGGCTGTCCTTATTCTGTAATGACACTGACCATCATTAGAAGGCTGTCCTTATTCTGTAATGACACTGACCATCATTAGAAGGCTGTCCTTATTCTGTAATGACACTGACCATCATTAGAAGGCTGTCCTTATTCTGTAATGACACTGACCATCATTAGAAGGCTGTCCTTATTCTGTAATGACACTGACCATCATTAGAAGGCTGTCCTTATTCTGTAATGACACTGACCATCATTAGAAGGCTGTCCTTATTCTGTAATGACACTGACCATCATTAGAAGGCTGTCCTTATTCTGTAATGACACTGACCATCATTAGAAGGCTGTCCTTATTCTGTAATGACACTGACCATCATTAGAAGGCTGTCCTTATTCTGTAATGACACTGACCATCATTAGAAGGCTGTCCTTATTCTGTAATGACACTGACCATCATTAGAAGGCTGTCCTTATTCTGTAATGACACTGACCATCATTAGAAGGCTGTCCTTATTCTGTAATGACACTGACCATCATTAGAAGGCTGTCCTTATTCTGTAATGACACCGACCATCATTAGAAGGCTGTCCTTATTCTGTAATGACACGGACCATCATTAGAAGGCTGTCCTTATTCTGTAATGACACTGACCATCATTAGAAGGCTGTCCTTATTCTGTAATGACACTGACCATCATTAGAAGGCTGTCCTTATTCTGTAATGACACTGACCATCATTAGAAGGCTGTCCTTATTCTGTAATGACACTGACCATCATCATAGAAGGCTGTCTTATTCTGTAATGACTGTCCTCATTAGAAGGGCTGTCCTTATTCTGTAATGACACTGACCATCATTAGAAGGCTGTCCTTATTCTGTAATGACACTGACCATCATTAGAAGGCTGTCCTTATTCTGTAATGACACTGACCATCATTAGAAGGCTGTCCTTATTCTGTAATGACACTGACCATCATTAGAAGGCTGTCCTTATTCTGTAATGACACTGACCATCATTAGAAGGCTGTCCTTATTCTGTAATGACACTGACCATCATTAGAAGGCTGTCCTTATTCTGTAATGACACTGACCATCATTAGAAGGCTGTCCTTATTCTGTAATGACACTGACCATCATTAGAAGGCTGTCCTTATTCTGTAATGACACTGACCATCATTAGAAGGCTGTCCTTATTCTGTAATGACACTGACCATCATTAGAAGGCTGTCCTTATTCTGTAATGACACTGACCATCATTAGAAGGCTGTCCTTATTCTGTAATGACACTGACCATCATTAGAAGGCTGTCCTTATTCTGTAATGACACTGACCATCATTAGAAGGCTGTCCTTATTCTGTAATGACACTGACCATCATTAGAAGGCTGTCCTTATTCTGTAATGACACTGACCATCATTAGAAGGCTGTCCTTATTCTGTAATGACACTGACCATCATTAGAAGGCTGTCCTTATTCTGTAATGACACTGACCATCATCAGAAGGCTGTCCTTATTCTGTAATGACACTGACCATCATTAGAAGGCTGTCCTTATTCTGTAATGACACTGACCATCATTAGAAGGCTGTCCTTATTCTGTAATGACACTGACCATCATTAGAAGGCTGTCCTTATTCTGTAATGACACTGACCATCATCAGAAGGCTGTCCTTATTCTGTAATGACACTGACCATCATCAGAAGGCTGTCCTTATTCTGTAATGACACTGACCATCATCAGAAGGCTGTCCTTATTCTGTAATGACACTGACCATCATCAGAAGGCTGTCCTTATTCTGTAATGACACTGACCATCATCAGAAGGCTGTCCTTATTCTGTAATGACACTGACCATCATCAGAAGGCTGTCCTTATTCTGTAATGACACTGACCATCATCAGAAGGCTGTCCTTATTCTGTAATGACACTGACCATCATCAGAAGGCTGTCCTTATTCTGTAATGACACTGACCATCATTAGAAGGCTGTCCTTATTCTGTAATGACACTGACCATCATTAGAAGGCTGTCCTTATTCTGTAATGACACTGACCATCATCAGAAGGCTGTCCTTATTCTGTAATGACACTGACCATCATCAGAAGGCTGTCCTTATTCTGTAATGACACTGACCATCATTAGAAGGCTGTCCTTATTCTGTAATGACACTGACCATCATTAGAAGGCTGTCCTTATTCCTTATTCTGTAATGACACTGACCATCATTAGAAGGCTGTCCTTATTCTGTAATGACACTGACCATCATTAGAAGGCTGTCCTTATTCTGTAATGACACTGACCATCATTAGAAGGCTGTCCTTATTCTGTAATGACACTGACCATCATTAGATGACTATCATTAGAAGGCTGTCCTTATTCTGTAATGACACTGACCATCATTAGAAGGCTGTCCTTATTCTGTAATGACACTGACCATCATTAGAAGGCTGTCCTTATTCTGTAATGACACTGACCATCATTAGAAGGCTGTCCTTATTCTGTAATGACACTGACCATCATTAGAAGGCTGTCCTTATTCTGTAATGACACTGACCATCATTAGAAGGCTGTCCTTATTCTGTAATGACACTGACCATCATTAGAAGGCTGTCCTTATTCTGTAATGACACTGACCATCATTAGAAGGCTGTCCTTATTCTGTAATGACACTGACCATCATCAGAAGGCTGTCCTTATTCTGTAATGACACTGACCATCATCAGAATGCTGTCCTTATTCTGTAATGACACTGACCATCATTAGAAGGCTGCCCTTATTCTGTAATGACACTGACCATCATTAGAAGGCTGTCCTTATTCTGTAATGACACTGACCATCATCAGAAGGCTGTCCTTATTCTGTAATGACACTGACCATCATCAGAAGGCTGTCCTTATTCTGTAATGACACTGACCATCATTAGAAGGCTGTCCTTATTCTGTAATGACACTGACCATCATCAGAAGGCTGTCCTTATTCTGTAATGACACTGACCATCATCAGAAGGCTGTCCTTATTCTGTAATGACACTGACCATCATCAGAAGGCTGTCCTTATTCTGTAATGACACTGACCATCATCAGAAGGCTGTCCTTATTCTGTAATGACACTGACCATCATCAGAAGGCTGTCCTTATTCTGTAATGACACTGACCATCATCAGAAGGCTGTCCTTATTCTGTAATGACACTGACCATCATCAGAAGGCTGTCCTTATTCTGTAATGACACTGACCATCATCAGAAGGCTGTCCTTATTCTGTAATGACACTGACCATCAACAGAAGGCTGTCCTTATTCTGTAATGACACTGACCATCATCAGAAGGCTGTCCTTATTCTGTAATGACACTGACCATCATCAGAAGGCTGTCCTTATTCTGTAATGACACTGACCATCATTAGAAGGCTGTCCTTATTCTGTAATGACACTGACCATCATTAGAAGGCTGTCCTTATTCTGTAATGACACTGACCATCATTAGAAGGCTGTCCTTATTCTGTAATGACACTGACCATCATTAGAAGGCTGTCCTTATTCTGTAATGACACTGACCATCATTAGAAGGCTGTCCTTATTCTGTAATGACACTGACCATCATCAGAAGGCTGTCCTTATTCTGTAATGACACTGACCATCATCAGAAGGCTGTCCTTATTCTGTAATGACACTGACCATCATCAGAAGGCTGTCCTTATTCTGTAATGACACTGACCATCATTAGAAGGCTGTCCTTATTCTGTAATGACACTGACCATCATTAGAAGGCTGTCCTTATTCTGTAATGACACTGACCATCATTAGAAGGCTGTCCTTATTCTGTAATGACACTGACCATCATTAGAAGGCTGTCCTTATTCTGTAATGACACTGACCATCATTAGAAGGCTGTCCTTATTCTGTAATGACACTGACCATCATTAGAAGGCTGTCCTTATTCTGTAATGACACTGACCATCATTAGATGACACTGACCATCATTAGAAGGCTGTCCTTATTCTGTAATGACACTGACCATCATTAGAAGGCTGTCCTTATTCTGTAATGACACTGACCATCATTAGAAGGCTGTCCTTATTCTGTAATGACACGGACCATCATTAGAAGGCTGTCCTTATTCTGTAATGACACTGACCATCATTAGAAGGCTGTCCTTATTCTGTAATGACACTGACCATCATTAGAAGGCTGTCCTTATTCTGTAATGACACGGACCATCATTAGAAGGCTGTCCTTATTCTGTAATGACACTGACCATCATTAGAAGGCTGTCCTTATTCTGTAATGACACTGACCATCATTAGAAGGCTGTCCTTATTCTGTAATGACACTGACCATCATTAGAAGGCTGTCCTTATTCTGTAATGACACTGACCATCATTAGAAGGCTGTCCTTATTTTGTAATGACACTGACCATCATTAGAAGGCTGTCCTTATTCTGTAATGACACTGACCATCATTAGAAGGCTGTCCTTATTCTGTAATGACACTGACCATCATCAGAAGGCTGTCCTTATTCTGTAATGACACTGACCATCATCAGAAGGCTGTCCTTATTCTGTAATGACACTGACCATCATCAGAAGGCTGTCCTTATTCTGTAATGACACTGACCATCATCAGAAGGCTGTCCTTATTCTGTAATGACACTGACCATCATCAGAAGGCTGTCCTTATTCTGTAATGACACTGACCATCATCAGAAGGCTGTCCTTATTCTGTAATGACACTGACCATCATCAGAAGGCTGTCCTTATTCTGTAATGACACTGACCATCATCAGAAGGCTGTCCTTATTCTGTAATGACACTGACCATCATCAGAAGGCTGTCCTTATTCTGTAATGACACTGACCATCATCAGAAGGCTGTCCTTATTCTGTAATGACACTGACCATCATCAGAAGGCTGTCCTTATTCTGTAATGACACTGACCATCATCAGAAGGCTGTCCTTATTCTGTAATGACACTGACCATCATCAGAAGGCTGTCCTTATTCTGTAATGACACTGACCATCATCAGAAGGCTGTCCTTATTCTGTAATGACACTGACCATCATCAGAAGGCTGTCCTTATTCTGTAATGACACTGACCATCATTAGAAGGCTGTCCTTATTCTGTAATGACACTGACCATCATCAGAAGGCTGTCCTTATTCTGTAATGACACTGACCATCATCAGAAGGCTGTCCTTATTCTGTAATGACACTGACCATCATCAGAAGGCTGTCCTTATTCTGTAATGACACTGACCATCATCAGAAGGCTGTCCTTATTCTGTAATGACACTGACCATCATCAGAAGGCTGTCCTTATTCTGTAATGACACTGACCATCATCAGAAGGCTGTCCTTATTCTGTAATGACACTGACCATCATTAGAAGGCTGTCCTTATTCTGTAATGACACTGACCATCATTAGAAGGCTGTCCTTATTCTGTAATGACACTGACCATCATTAGAAGGCTGTCCTTATTCTGTAATGACACTGACCATCATTAGAAGGCTGTCCTTATTCTGTAATGACACTGACCATCATTAGAAGGCTGTCCTTATTCTGTAATGACACTGACCATCATTAGAAGGCTGTCCTTATTCTGTAATGACACTGACCATCATTAGAAGGCTGTCATTATTCTGTAATGACACTGACCATCATTAGAAGGCTGTCCTTATTCTGTAATGACACTGACCATCATTAGAAGGCTGTCCTTATTCTGTAATGACACTGACCATCATTAGAAGGCTGTCCTTATTCTGTAATGACACTGACCATCATTAGAAGGCTGTACTTATTCTGTAATGACACTGACCATCATCAGAAGGCTGTCCTTATTCTGTAATGACACTGACCATCATCAGAAGGCTGTCCTTATTCTGTAATGACACTGACCATCATCAGAAGGCTGTCCTTATTCTGTAATGACACTGACCATCATCAGAAGGCTGTCCTTATTCTGTAATGACACTGACCATCATCAGAAGGCTGTCCTTATTCTGTAATGACACTGACCATCATTAGAAGGCTGTCCTTATTCTGTAATGACACGGACCATCATCAGAAGGCTGTCCTTATTCTGTAATGACACTGACCATCATCAGAAGGCTGTCCTTATTCTGTAATGACACTGACCATCATCAGAAGGCTGTCCTTATTCTGTAATGACACTGACCATCATCAGAAGGCTGTCCTTATTCTGTAATGACACTGACCATCATTAGAAGGCTGTCCTTATTCTGTAATGACACTGACCACCATCAGAAGGCTGTCCTTATTCTGTAATGACACTGACCATCATTAGAAGGCTGTCCTTATTCTGTAATGACACTGACCATCATTAGAAGGCTGTCCTTATTCTGTAATGACACTGACCATCATTAGAAGGCTGTCCTTATTCTGTAATGACACTGACCATCATCAGAAGGCTGTCCTTATTCTGTAATGACACTGTCCATCATCAGAAGGCTGTCCTTATTCTGTAATGACACTGACCATCATCAGAAGGCTGTCCTTATTCTGTAATGACACTGACCATCATCAGAAGGCTGTCCTTATTCTGTAATGACACTGACCATCATCAGAAGGCTGTCCTTATTCTGTAATGACACTGACCATCATTAGAAGGCTGTCCTTATTCTGTAATGACACTGACCATCATCAGAAGGCTGTCCTTATTCTGTAATGACACTGACCATCATCAGAAGGCTGTCCTTATTCTGTAATGACACTGACCATCATCAGAAGGCTGTCCTTATTCTGTAATGACACTGACCATCATCAGAAGGCTGTCCTTATTCTGTAATGACACTGACCATCATTAGAAGGCTGTCCTTATTCTGTAATGACACTGACCATCATTAGAAGGCTGTCCTTATTCTGTAATGACACTGACCATCATTAGAAGGCTGTCCTTATTCTGTAATGACACTTACCATCATCAGAAGGCTGTCCTTATTCTGTAATGACACTGACCATCATCAGAAGGCTGTCCTTATTCTGTAATGACACTGACCATCATCAGAAGGCTGTCCTTATTCTGTAATGACACTGACCATCATCAGAAGGCTGTCCTTATTCTGTAATGACACTGACCATCATCAGAAGGCTGTCCTTATTCTGTAATGACACTGACCATCATCAGAAGGCTGTCCTTATTCTGTAATGACACTGACCATCATCAGAAGGCTGTCCTTATTCTGTAATGACACTGACCATCATCAGAAGGCTGTCCTTATTCTGTAATGACACTGACCATCATCAGAAGGCTGTCCTTATTCTGTAATGACACTGACCATCATCAGAAGGCTGTCCTTATTCTGTAATGACAGGCTGTGAAGGCTGTCCTTATTCTGTAATGACACTGACCATCATTAGAAGGCTGTCCTTATTCTGTAATGACACTGACCATCATTAGAAGGCTGTCCTTATTCTGTAATGACACTGACCATCATCAGAAGGCTGTCCTTATTCTGTAATGACACTGACCATCAGAAGGCTGTCCTTATTCTGTAATGACACTGACCATCATCAGAAGGCTGTCCTTATTCTGTAATGACACTGACCATCATCAGAAGGCTGTCCTTATTCTGTAATGACACTGACCATCATCAGAAGGCTGTCCTTATTCTGTAATGACACTGACCATCATCAGAAGGCTGTCCTTATTCTGTAATGACACTGACCATCATTAGAAGGCTGTCCTTATTCTGTAATGACACTGACCATCATTAGAAGGCTGTCCTTATTCTGTAATGACACTGACCATCATTAGAAGGCTGTCCTTATTCTGTAATGACACTGACCATCATTAGAAGGCTGTCCTTATTCTGTAATGTCTGTAATGACACTGACCATCATTAGAAGGCTGTCCTTATTCTGTAATGACACTGACCATCATTAGAAGGCTGTCCTTATTCTGTAATGACACTGACCATCATTAGAAGGCTGTCCTTATTCTGTAATGACACTGACCATCATTAGAAGGCTGTCCTTATTCTGTAATGACACTGACCATCATTAGAAGGCTGTCCTTATTCTGTAATGACACTGACCATCATCAGAAGGCTGTCCTTATTCTGTAATGACACTGACCATCATCAGAAGGCTGTCCTTATTCTGTAATGACACTGACCATCATCAGAAGGCTGTCCTTATTCTGTAATGACACTGACCATCATCAGAAGGCTGTCCTTATTCTGTAATGACACTGACCATCATCAGAAGGCTGTCCTTATTCTGTAATGACACTGACCATCATTAGAAGGCTGTCCTTATTCTGTAATGACACTGACCATCATTAGAAGGCTGTCCTTATTCTGTAATGACACTGACCATCATTAGAAGGCTGTCCTTATTCTGTAATGACACTGACCATCATTAGAAGGCTGTCCTTATTCTGTAATGACACTGACCATCATCAGAAGGCTGTCCTTATTCTGTAATGACACTGACCATCATCAGAAGGCTGTCCTTATTCTGTAATGACACTGACCATCATCAGAAGGCTGTCCTTATTCTGTAATGACACTGACCATCATCAGAAGGCTGTCCTTATTCTGTAATGACACTGACCATCATCAGAAGGCTGTCCTTATTCTGTAATGACACTGACCATCATCAGAAGGCTGTCCTTATTCTGTAATGACACTGACCATCATTAGAAGGCTGTCCTTATTCATCAGAAGGCTGTCCTTATTCTGTAATGACACTGACCATCATCAGAAGGCTGTCCTTATTCTGTAATGACACTGACCATCATTAGAAGGCTGTCCTTATTCTGTAATGACACTGACCATCATTAGAAGGCTGTCCTTATTCTGTAATGACACTGACCATCACCAGAAGGCTGCCCTGATTCTGTAATGACACTGACCATCATGAGAAGGCTGTCCTTATTCTGTAATGACACTGACCATCATCAGAAGGCTGTCCTTATTCTGTAATGACACTGACCATCATCAGAAGGCTGTCCTTATTCTGTAATGACACTGACCATCATCAGAAGGCTGTCCTTATTCTGTAATGACACTGTCCATCATCAGAAGGCTGTCCTTATTCTGTAATGACACTGACCATCATCAGAAGGCTGTCCTTATTCTGTAATGACACTGACCATCATTAGAAGGCTGTCCTTATTCTGTAATGACACTGACCATCATTAGAAGGCTGTCCTTATTCTGTAATGACACTGACCATCATTAGAAGGCTGTCCTTATTCTGTAATGACACTGACCATCATTAGAAGGCTGTCCTTATTCTGTAATGACACTGGAAGGACCCTTATCATTATTTGAGAGGCTGTCCTTATTCTGTAATGACACTGACCATCATTAGAAGGCTGTCCTTATTCTGTAATGACACTGACCATCATCAGAAATGCTGTCCTTATTCTGTAATGACACTGACCATCATTAGAAGGCTGTCCTTATTCTGTAATGACACTGACCATCATCAGAAGGCTGTCCTTATTCTGTAATGACACTGTCCATCATCAGAAGGCTGTCCTTATTCTGTAATGACACTGACCATCATCAGAAGGCTGTCCTTATTCTGTAATGACACTGACCATCATCCTGTAATGACACTGTCCATCATCAGAAGGCTGTCCTTATTCTGTAATGACACTGACCATCATCAGAAGGCTGTCCTTATTCTGTAATGACACTGACCATCATCAGAAGGCTGTCCTTATTCTGTAATGACACTGACCATCATCAGAAGGCTGTCCTTATTCTGTAATGACACTGACCATCATCAGAAGGCTGTCCTTATTCTGTAATGACACTGACCATCATCAGAAGGCTGTCCTTATTCTGTAATGACACTGACCATCATCAGAAGGCTGTCCTTATTCTGTAATGACACTGACCATCATCAGAAGGCTGTCCTTATTCTGTAATGACACTGACCATCATCAGAAGGCTGTCCTTATTCTGTAATGACACTGACCATCATTAGAAGGCTGTCCTTATTCTGTAATGACACTGACCATCATTAGAAGGCTGTCCTTATTCTGTAATGACACTGACCATCATTAGAAGGCTGTCCTTATTCTGTAATGACACTGACCATCATTAGAAGGCTGTCCTTATTCTGTAATGACACTGACCATCATTAGAAGGCTGTCCTTATTCTGTAATGACACTGACCATCATTAGAAGGCTGTCCTTATTCTGTAATGACACTGACCATCATTAGAACGCTGTCCTTATTCTGTAATGACACTGACCATCATTAGAAGGCTGTCCTTATTCTGTAATGACACTGACCATCATTAGAAGGCTGTCCTTATTCTGTAATGACACTGACCATCATTAGAAGGCTGTCCTTATTCTGTAATGACACTGACCATCATTAGAAGGCTGTCCTTATTCTGTAATGACACGGACCATCATTAGAAGGCTGTCCTTATTCTGTAATGACACTGACCATCATTAGAAGGCTGTCCTTATTCTGTAATGACACTGACCATCATTAGAAGGCTGTCCTTATTCTGTAATGACACTGACCATCATTAGAAGGCTGTCCTTATTCTGTAATGACACTGACCATCATTAGAAGGCTGTCCTTATTCTGTAATGACACTGACCATCATTAGAAGGCTGTCCTTATTCTGTAATGACACTGACCATCATTAGAAGGCTGTCCTTATTCTGTAATGACACTGACCATCATTAGAAGGCTGTCCTTATTCTGTAATGACACTGACCATCATTAGAAGGCTGTCCTTATTCTGTAATGACACTGACCATCATTAGAAGGCTGTCCTTATTCTGTAATGACACTGACCATCATTAGAAGGCTGTCCTTATTCTGTAATGACACTGACCATCATTAGAAGGCTGTCCTTATTCTGTAATGACACTGACCATCATCATTCTGTAATGAAGGCTGTCCTTATTCTGTAATGACACTGACCATCATTAGAAGGCTGTCCTTATTCTGTAATGACACTGACCATCATTAGAAGGCTGTCCTTAAAGGCTGTCCTTAATCTGTAATGACACGGACCATCATTAGAAGGCTGTCCTTATTCTGTAATGACACTGACCATCATTAGAAGGCTGTCCTTATTCTGTAATGACACTGACCATCATTAGAAGGCTGTCCTTATTCTGTAATGACACGGACCATCATTAGAAGGCTGTCCTTATTCTGTAATGACACTGACCATCATTAGAAGGCTGTCCTTATTCTGTAATGACACTGACCATCATTAGAAGGCTGTCCTTATTCTGTAATGACACTGACCATCATTAGAAGGCTGTCCTTATTCTGTAATGACACTGACCATCATTAGAAGGCTGTCCTTATTCTGTAATGACACGGACCATCATTAGAAGGCTGTCCTTATTCTGTAATGACACTGACCATCATTAGAAGGCTGTCCTTATTCTGTAATGACACTGACCATCATTAGAAGGCTGTCCTTATTCTGTAATGACACTGACCATCATTAGAAGGCTGTCCTTATTCTGTAATGACACTGACCATCATTAGAAGGCTGTCCTTATTCTGTAATGACACTGACCATCATTAGAAGGCTGTCCTTATTCTGTAATGACACTGACCATCATTAGAAGGCTGTCCTTATTCTGTAATGACACTGACCATCATTAGAAGGCTGTCCTTATTCTGTAATGACACTGACCATCATTAGAAGGCTGTCCTTATTCTGTAATGACACTGACCATCATTAGAAGGCTGTCCTTATTCTGTAATGACACTGACCATCATTAGAAGGCTGTCCTTATTCTGTAATGACACTGACCATCATTAGAAGGCTGTCCTTATTCTGTAATGACACTGACCATCATTAGAAGGCTGTCCTTATTCTGTAATGACACTGACCATCATTAGAAGGCTGTCCTTATTCTGTAATGACACTGACCATCATCAGAAGGCTGTCCTTATTCTGTAATGACACTGACCATCATCAGAAGGCTGTCCTTATTCTGTAATGACACTGACCATCATCAGAAGGCTGTCCTTATTCTGTAATGACACTGACCATCATCAGAAGGCTGTCCTTATTCTGTAATGACACTGACCATCATCAGAAGGCTGTCCTTATTCTGTAATGACACTGACCATCATCAGAAGGCTGTCCTTATTCTGTAATGACACTGACCATCATCAGAAGGCTGTCCTTATTCTGTAATGACACTGACCATCATCAGAAGGCTGTCCTTATTCTGTAATGACACTGACCATCATCAGAAGGCTGTCCTTATTCTGTAATGACACTGACCATCATCAGAAGGCTGTCCTTATTCTGTAATGACACTGACCATCATCAGAAGGCTGTCCTTATTCTGTAATGACACTGACCATCATCAGAAGGCTGTCCTTATTCTGTAATGACACTGACCATCATCAGAAGGCTGTCCTTATTCTGTAATGACACTGACCATCATCAGAAGGCTGTCCTTATTCTGTAATGACACTGACCATCATCAGAAGGCTGTCCTTATTCTGTAATGACACTGACCATCATCAGAAGGCTGTCCTTATTCTGTAATGACACTGACCATCATCAGAAGGCTGTCCTTATTCTGTAATGACACTGACCATCATCAGAAGGCTGTCCTTATTCTGTAATGACACTGACCATCATCAGAAGGCTGTCCTTATTCTGTAATGACACTGACCATCATCAGAAGGCTGTCCTTATTCTGTAATGACACTGACCATCATCAGAAGGCTGTCCTTATTCTGTAATGACACTGACCATCATTAGAAGGCTGTCCTTATTCTGTAATGACACTGACCATCATTAGAAGGCTGTCCTTATTCTGTAATGACACTGACCATCATTAGAAGGCTGTCCTTATTCTGTAATGACACTGACCATCATCAGAAGGCTGTCCTTATTCTGTAATGACACTGACCATCATTAGAAGGCTGTCCTTATTCTGTAATGACACTGACCATCATTAGAAGGCTGTCCTTATTCTGTAATGACACTGACCATCATTAGAAGGCTGTCCTTATTCTGTAATGACACTGACCATCATTAGAAGGCTGTCCTTATTCTGTAATGACACTGACCATCATTAGAAGGCTGTCCTTATTCTGTAATGACACTGACCATCATTAGAAGGCTGTCCTTATTCTGTAATGACACTGACCATCATTAGAAGGCTGTCCTTATTCTGTAATGACACTGACCATCATTAGAAGGCTGTCCTTATTCTGTAATGACACTGACCATCATTAGAAGGCTGTCCTTATTCTGTAATGACACTGACCATCATTAGAAGGCTGTCCTTATTCTGTAATGACACTGACCATCATTAGAAGGCTGTCCTTATTCTGTAATGACACTGACCATCATTAGAAGGCTGTCCTTTTTCTGTAATGACACTGACCATCTGTAATGACACTGACCATCATTAGAAGGCTGTCCTTATTCTGTAATGACACTGACCATCATTAGAAGGCTGTCCTTATTCTGTAATGACACTGACCATCATCAGAAGGCTGTCCTTATTCTGTAATGACACTGACCATCATCAGAAGGCTGTCCTTATTCTGTAATGACACTGACCATCATCAGAAGGCTGTCCTTATTCTGTAATGACACTGACCATCATTAGAAGGCTGTCCTTATTCTGTAATGACACTGACCATCATTAGAAGGCTGTCCTTATTCTGTAATGACACTGACCATCATTAGAAGGCTGTCCTTATTCTGTAATGACACTGACCATCATTAGAAGGCTGTCCTTATTCTGTAATGACACTGACCATCATTAGAAGGCTGTCCTTATTCTGTAATGACACTGACCATCATTAGAAGGCTGTCCTTATTCTGTAATGACACTGACCATCATGAGAAGGCTGTCCTTATTCTGTAATGACACTGACCATCATTAGAAGGCTGTCCTTATTCTGTAATGACACTGACCATCATTAGAAGGCTGTCCTTATTCTGTAATGACACTGACCATCATTAGAAGGCTGTCCTTATTCTGTAATGACACTGACCATCATTAGAAGGCTGTCCTTATTCTGTAATGACACTGACCATCATTAGAAGGCTGTCCTTATTCTGTAATGACACTGACCATCATCAGAAGGCTGTCCTTATTCTGTAATGACACTGACCATCATCAGAAGGCTGTCCTTATTCTGTAATGACACTGACCATCATCAGAAGGCTGTCCTTATTCTGTAATGACACTGACCATCATCAGAAGGCTGTCCTTATTCTGTAATGACACTGTCCATCATCAGAAGGCTGTCCTTATTCTGTAATGACACTGACCATCATCAGAAGGCTGTCCTTATTCTGTAATGACACTGACCATCATCAGAAGGCTGTCCTTATTCTGTAATGACACTGACCATCATCAGAAGGCTGTCCTTATTCTGTAATGACACTGACCATCATCAGAAGGCTGTCCTTATTCTGTAATGACACTGACCATCATCAGAAGGCTGTCCTTATTCTGTAATGACACTGACCATCATCAGAAGGCTGTCCTTATTCTGTAATGACACTGACCATCATCAGAAGGCTGTCCTTATTCTGTAATGACACTGACCATCATCAGAAGGCTGTCCTTATTCTGTAATGACACTGACCATCATTAGAAGGCTGTCCTTATTCTGTAATGACACTGACCATCATTAGAAGGCTGTCCTTATTCTGTAATGACACTGACCATCATTAGAAGGCTGTCCTTATTCTGTAATGACACTGACCATCATCAGAAGGCTGTCCTTATTCTGTAATGACACTGACCATCATCAGAAGGCTGTCCTTATTCTGTAATGACACTGACCATCATCAGAAGGCTGTCCTTATTCTGTAATGACACTGACCATCATCAGAAGGCTGTCCTTATTCTGTAATGACACTGACCATCATCAGAAGGCTGTCCTTATTCTGTAATGACACTGACCATCATCAGAAGGCTGTCCTTATTCTGTAATGACACTGACCATCATCAGAAGGCTGTCCTTATTCTGTAATGACACTGACCATCATCAGAAGGCTGTCCTTATTCTGTAATGACACTGACCATCATCAGAAGGCTGTCCTTATTCTGTAATGACACTGACCATCATCAGAAGGCTGTCCTTATTCTGTAATGACACTGACCATCATCAGAAGGCTGTCCTTATTCTGTAATGACACTGACCATCATCAGAAGGCTGTCCTTATTCTGTAATGACACTGACCATCATCAGAAGGCTGTCCTTATTCTGTAATGACACTGACCATCATCAGAAGGCTGTCCTTATTCTGTAATGACACTGACCATCATCAGAAGGCTGTCCTTATTCTGTAATGACACTGACCATCATTAGAAGGCTGTCCTTATTCTGTAATGACACTGACCATCATTAGAAGGCTGTCCTTATTCTGTAATGACACTGACCATCATTAGAAGGCTGTCCTTATTCTGTAATGACACTGACCATCATTAGAAGGCTGTCCTTATTCTGTAATGACACTGACCATCATTAGAAGGCTGTCCTTATTCTGTAATGACACTGACCATCATTAGAAGGCTGTCCTTATTCTGTAATGACACTGACCATCATCAGAAGGCTGTCCTTATTCTGTAATGACACTGACCATCATTAGAAGGCTGTCCTTATTCTGTAATGACACTGACCATCATCAGAAGGCTGTCCTTATTCTGTAATGACACTGACCATCATCAGAAGGCTGTCCTTATTCTGTAATGACACTGACCATCATCAGAAGGCTGTCCTTATTCTGTAATGACACTGACCATCATCAGAAGGCTGTCCTTATTCTGTAATGACACTGACCATCATCAGAAGGCTGTCCTTATTCTGTAATGACACTGACCATCATCAGAAGGCTGTCCTTATTCTGTAATGACACTGACCATCATCAGAAGGCTGTCCTTATTCTGTAATGACACTGACCATCATCAGAAGGCTGTCCTTATTCTGTAATGACACTGACCATCATCAGAAGGCTGTCCTTATTCTGTAATGACACTGACCATCATCAGAAGGCTGTCCTTATTCTGTAATGACACTGACCATCATCAGAAGGCTGTCCTTATTCTGTAATGACACTGACCATCATCAGAAGGCTGTCCTTATTCTGTAATGACACTGACCATCATCAGAAGGCTGTCCTTATTCTGTAATGACACTGACCATCATCAGAAGGCTGTCCTTATTCTGTAATGACACTGACCATCATTAGAAGGCTGTCCTTATTCTGTAATGACACTGTCCATCATTAGAAGGCTGTCCTTATTCTGTAATGACACTGACCATCATTAGAAGGCTGTCCTTATTCTGTAATGACACTGACCATCATTAGAAGGCTGTCCTTATTCTGTAATGACACTGACCATCATTAGAAGGCTGTCCTTATTCTGTAATGACACTGACCATCATTAGAAGGCTGTCCTTATTCTGTAATGACACTGACCATCATTAGAAGGCTGTCCTTATTCTGTAATGACACTGACCATCATTAGAAGGCTGTCCTTATTCTGTAATGACACGGACCATCATTAGAAGGCTGTCCTTATTCTGTAATGACACTGACCATCATTAGAAGGCTGTCCTTATTCTGTAATGACACTGACCATCATTAGAAGGCTGTCCTTATTCTGTAATGACACTGACCATCATCAGAAGGCTGTCCTTATTCTGTAATGACACTGACCATCATTAGAAGGCTGTCCTTATTCTGTAATGACACTGACCATCATTAGAAGGCTGTCCTTATTCTGTAATGACACTGACCATCATTAGAAGGCTGTCCTTATTCTGTAATGACACTGACCATCATCAGAAGGCTGTCCTTATTCTGTAATGACACGGACCATCATTAGAAGGCTGTCCTTATTCTGTAATGACACGGACCATCATTAGAAGGCTGTCCTTATTCTGTAATGACACTGACCATCATTAGAAGGCTGTCCTTATTCTGTAATGACACTGACCATCATCAGAAGGCTGTCCTTATTCTGTAATGACACTGACCATCATCAGAAGGCTGTCCTTATTCTGTAATGACACTGACATCATTAGAAGGCTGTCCTTATTCTGTAATGACACTGACCATCATCAGAAGGCTGTCCTTATTCTGTAATGACACTGACCATCATCAGAAGGCTGTCCTTATTCTGTAATGACACTGACCATCATCAGAAGGCTGTCCTTATTCTGTAATGACACTGACCATCATCAGAAGGCTGTCCTTATTCTGTAATGACACTGACCATCATCAGAAGGCTGTCCTTATTCTGTAATGACACTGACCATCATCAGAAGGCTGTCCTTATTCTGTAATGACACTGACCATCATCAGAAGGCTGTCCTTATTCTGTAATGACACTGACCATCATCAGAAGGCTGTCCTTATTCTGTAATGACACTGACCATCATCAGAAGGCTGTCCTTATTCTGTAATGACACTGACCATCATCAGAAGGCTGTCCTTATTCTGTAATGACACTGACCATCATCAGAAGGCTGTCCTTATTCTGTAATGACACTGACCATCATCAGAAGGCTGTCCTTATTCTGTAATGACACTGACCATCATCAGAAGGCTGTCCTTATTCTGTAATGACACTGACCATCATCAGAAGGCTGTCCTTATTCTGTAATGACACTGACCATCATCAGAAGGCTGTCCTTATTCTGTAATGACACTGACCATCATTAGAAGGCTGTCCTTATTCTGTAATGACACTGACCATCATCAGAAGGCTGTCCTTATTCTGTAATGACACTGACCATCATTAGAAGGCTGTCCTTATTCTGTAATGACACTGACCATCATTAGAAGGCTGTCCTTATTCTGTAATGACACTGACCATCATTAGAAGGCTGTCCTTATTCTGTAATGACACTGACCATCATTAGAAGGCTGTCCTTATTCTGTAATGACACTGACCATCATTAGAAGGCTGTCCTTATTCTGTAATGACACTGACCATCATTAGAAGGCTGTCCTTATTCTGTAATGACACTGACCATCATTAGAAGGCTGTCCTTATTCTGTAATGACACTGACCATCATTAGAAGGCTGTCCTTATTCTGTAATGACACTGACCATCATTAGAAGGCTGTCCTTATTCTGTAATGACACTGACCATCATTAGAAGGCTGTCCTTATTCTGTAATGACACTGACCATCATCAGAAGGCTGTCCTTATTCTGTAATGACACTGACCATCATTAGAAGGCTGTCCTTATTCTGTAATGACACTGACCATCATTAGAAGGCTGTCCTTATTCTGTAATGACACTGACCATCATTAGAAGGCTGTCCTTATTCTGTAATGACACTGACCATCATCAGAAGGCTGTCCTTATTCTGTAATGACACTGACCATCATCAGAAGGCTGTCCTTATTCTGTAATGACACTGACCATCATCAGAAGGCTGTCCTTATTCTGTAATGACACTGACCATCATCAGAAGGCTGTCCTTATTCTGTAATGACACTGACCATCATCAGAAGGCTGTCCTTATTCTGTAATGACACTGACCATCATTAGAAGGCTGTCCTTATTCTGTAATGACACTGACCATCATTAGAAGGCTGTCCTTATTCTGTAATGACACTGACCATCATTAGAAGGCTGTCCTTATTCTGTAATGACACTGACCATCATCAGAAGGCTGTCCTTATTCTGTAATGACACTGACCATCATCAGAAGGCTGTCCTTATTCTGTAATGACACTGACCATCATTAGAAGGCTGTCCTTATTCTGTAATGACACTGACCATCATTAGAAGGCTGTCCTTATTCTGTAATGACACTGTCCATCATCAGAAGGCTGTCCTTATTCTGTAATGACACTGTCCATCATCAGAAGGCTGTCCTTATTCTGTAATGACACTGACCATCATCAGAAGGCTGTCCTTATTCTGTAATGACACTGACCATCATTAGAAGGCTGTCCTTATTCTGTAATGACACTGACCATCATCAGAAGGCTGTCCTTATTCTGTAATGACACTGACCATCATCAGAAGGCTGTCCTTATTCTGTAATGACACTGACCATCATCAGAAGGCTGTCCTTATTCTGTAATGACACTGACCATCATTAGAAGGCTGTCCTTATTCTGTAATGACACTGACCATCATCAGAAGGCTGTCCTTATTCTGTAATGACACTGTCCATCATCAGAAGGCTGTCCTTATTCTGTAATGACACTGACCATCATCAGAAGGCTGTCCTTATTCTGTAATGACACTGACCATCATCAGAAGGCTGTCCTTATTCTGTAATGACACTGTCCATCATCAGAAGGCTGTCCTTATTCTGTAATGACACTGACCATCATCAGAAGGCTGTCCTTATTCTGTAATGACACTGACCATCATCAGAAGGCTGTCCTTATTCTGTAATGACACTGACCATCATCAGAAGGCTGTCCTTATTCTGTAATGACACTGACCATCATCAGAAGGCTGTCCTTATTCTGTAATGACACTGACCATCATCAGAAGGCTGTCCTTATTCTGTAATGACACTGACCATCATCAGAAGGCTGTCCTTATTCTGTAATGACACTGACCATCATTAGAAGGCTGTCCTTATTCTGTAATGACACTGACCATCATCAGAAGGCTGTCCTTATTCTGTAATGACACTGACCATCATTAGAAGGCTGTCCTTATTCTGTAATGACACTGACCATCATTAGAAGGCTGTCCTTATTCTGTAATGACACTGACCATCATTAGAAGGCTGTCCTTATTCTGTAATGACACTGACCATCATTAGAAGGCTGTCCTTATTCTGTAATGACACGGACCATCATTAGAAGGCTGTCCTTATTCTGTAATGACACTGACCATCATTAGAAGGCTGTCCTTATTCTGTAATGACACGGACCATCATTAGAAGGCTGTCCTTATTCTGTAATGACACTGACCATCATTAGAAGGCTGTCCTTATTCTGTAATGACACTGACCATCATTAGAAGGCTGTCCTTATTCTGTAATGACACTGACCATCATTAGAAGGCTGTCCTTATTCTGTAATGACACTGACCATCATTAGAAGGCTGTCCTTATTCTGTAATGACACGGACCATCATTAGAAGGCTGTCCTTATTCTGTAATGACACGGACCATCATTAGAAGGCTGTCCTTATTCTGTAATGACACTGACCATCATTAGAAGGCTGTCCTTATTCTGTAATGACACTGACCATCATTAGAAGGCTGTCCTTATTCTGTAATGACACCGACCATCATTAGAAGGCTGTCCTTATTCTGTAATGACACTGACCATCATTAGAAGGCTGTCCTTATTCTGTAATGACACTGACCATCATTAGAAGGCTGTCCTTATTCTGTAATGACACTGACCATCATTAGAAGGCTGTCCTTATTCTGTAATGACACTGACCATCATTAGAAGGCTGTCCTTATTCTGTAATGACACTGACCATCATTAGAAGGCTGTCCTTATTCTGTAATGACACGGACCATCATTAGAAGGCTGTCCTTATTCTGTAATGACACGGACCATCATTAGAAGGCTGTCCTTATTCTGTAATGACACGGACCATCATTAGAAGGCTGTCCTTATTCTGTAATGACACGGACCATCATTAGAAGGCTGTCCTTATTCTGTAATGACACGGACCATCATTAGAAGGCTGTCCTTATTCTGTAATGACACGGACCATCATTAGAAGGCTGTCCTTATTCTGTAATGACACGGACCATCATTAGAAGGCTGTCCTTATTCTGTAATGACACGGACCATCATTAGAAGGCTGTCCTTATTCTGTAATGACACTGACCATCATTAGAAGGCTGTCCTTATTCTGTAATGACACTGACCATCATTAGAAGGCTGTCCTTATTCTGTAATGACACTGACCATCATTAGAAGGCTGTCCTTATTCTGTAATGACACTGACCATCATTAGAAGGCTGTCCTTATTCTGTAATGACACTGACCATCATTAGAAGGCTGTCCTTATTCTGTAATGACACGGACCATCATTAGAAGGCTGTCCTTATTCTGTAATGACACTGACCATCATTAGAAGGCTGTCCTTATTCTGTAATGACACTGACCATCATTAGAAGGCTGTCCTTATTCTGTAATGACACTGACCATCATTAGAAGGCTGTCCTTATTCTGTAATGACACTGACCATCATTAGAAGGCTGTCCTTATTCTGTAATGACACTGACCATCATTAGAAGGCTGTCCTTATTCTGTAATGACACTGACCATCATTAGAAGGCTGTCCTTATTCTGTAATGACACGGACCATCATTAGAAGGCTGTCCTTATTCTGTAATGACACTGACCATCATTAGAAGGCTGTCCTTATTCTGTAATGACACTGACCATCATTAGAAGGCTGTCCTTATTCTGTAATGACACTGACCATCATTAGAAGGCTGTCCTTATTCTGTAATGACACGGACCACTGTAATGACACTGACCATCATCAGAAGGCTGTCCTTATTCTGTAATGACACTGACCATCATTAGAAGGCTGTCCTTATTCTGTAATGACACTGACCATCATTAGAAGGCTGTCCTTATTCTGTAATGACACTGACCATCATTAGAAGGCTTATCCTGTAATGACCTGACCATCATTAGAAGGCTTCTGTAATGACACTGACCATCATTAGAAGGCTGTCCTTATTCTGTAATGACACTGACCATCATTAGAAGGCTGTCCTTATTCTGTAATGACACTGACCATCATTAGAAGGCTGTCCTTATTCTGTAATGACACTGACCATCATTAGAAGGCTGTCCTTATTCTGTAATGACACTGACCATCATTAGAAGGCTGTCCTTATTCTGTAATGACACTGACCATCATTAGAAGGCTGTCCTTATTCTGTAATGACACGGACCATCATTAGAAGGCTGTCCTTATTCTGTAATGACACGGACCATCATTAGAAGGCTGTCCTTATTCTGTAATGACACGGACCATCATTAGAAGGCTGTCCTTATTCTGTAATGACACTGACCATCATTAGAAGGCTGTCCTTATTCTGTAATGACACTGACCATCATTAGAAGGCTGTCCTTATTCTGTAATGACACGGGACATCATTAGAAGGCTGTCCTTATTCTGTAATGACACTGACCATCATTAGAAGGCTGTCCTTATTCTGTAATGACACGGACCATCATTAGAAGGCTGTCCTTATTCTGTAATGACACGGACCATCATTAGAAGGCATCAGAAGGCTGTCCTTATTCTGTAATGACACTGACCATCATCAGAAGGCTGTCCTTATTCTGTAATGACACTGACCATCATCAGAAGGCTGTCCTTATTCTGTAATGACACTGACCATCATCAGAAGGCTGTCCTTATTCTGTAATGACACTGACCATCATCAGAAGGCTGTCCTTATTCTGTAATGACACTGACCATCATCAGAAGGCTGTCCTTATTCTGTAATGACACTGACCATCATCAGAAGGCTGTCCTTATTCTGTAATGACACTGACCATCATCAGAAGGCTGTCCTTATTCTGTAATGACACTGACCATCATCAGAAGGCTGTCCTTATTCTGTAATGACACTGACCATCATCAGAAGGCTGTCCTTATTCTGTAATGACACTGACCATCATCAGAAGGCTGTCCTTATTCTGTAATGACACTGACCATCATCAGAAGGCTGTCCTTATTCTGTAATGACACTGACACTGACCATCATCAGAAGGCTGTCCTTATTCTGTAATGACACTGACCATCATCAGAAGGCTGTCCTTATTCTGTAATGACACTGACCATCATCAGAAGGCTGTCCTTATTCTGTAATGACACTGACCATCATCAGAAGGCTGTCCTTATTCTGTAATGACACTGACCATCATCAGAAGGCTGTCCTTATTCTGTAATGACACTGACCATCATCAGAAGGCTGTCCTTATTCTGTAATGACACTGACCATCATCAGAAGGCTGTCCTTATTCTGTAATGACACTGACCATCATCAGAAGGCTGTCCTTATTCTGTAATGACACTGACCATCATCAGAAGGCTGTCCCTTATTCTGTAATGACACTGACCATCATCAGAAGGCTGTCCTTATTCTGTAATGACACTGACCATCATCAGAAGGCTGTCCTTATTCTGTAATGACACTGACCATCATCAGAAGGCTGTCCTTATTCTGTAATGACACTGACCATCATCAGAAGGCTGTCCTTATTCTGTAATGACACTGACCATCATCAGAAGGCTGTCCTTATTCTGTAATGACACTGACCATCATCAGAAGGCTGTCCTTATTCTGTAATGACACTGACCATCATCAGAAGGCTGTCCTTATTCTGTAATGACACTGACCATCATTAGAAGGCTGTCCTTATTCTGTAATGACACTGACCATCATTAGAAGGCTGTCCTTATTCTGTAATGACACTGACCATCATTAGAAGGCTGTCCTTATTCTGTAATGACACTGACCATCATTAGAAGGCTGTCCTTATTCTGTAATGACACTGACCATCATTAGAAGGCTGTCCTTATTCTGTAATGACACTGACCATCATTAGAAGGCTGTCCTTATTCTGTAATGACACTGACCATCATTAGAAGGCTGTCCTTATTCTGTAATGACACTGACCATCATTAGAAGGTCCATCTGCTGTCCTTATTCTGTAATGACACTGACCATCATTAGAAGGCTGTCCTTATTCTGTAATGACACTGACCATCATTAGAAGGCTGTCCTTATTCTGTAATGACACTGACCATCATTAGAAGGCTGTCCTTATTCTGTAATGACACTGACCATCATTAGAAGGCTGTCCTTATTCTGTAATGACACTGACCATCATTAGAAGGCTGTCCTTATTCTGTAATGACACTGACCATCATCAGAAGGCTGTCCTTATTCTGTAATGACACTGACCATCATCAGAAGGCTGTCCTTATTCTGTAATGACACTGACCATCATCAGAAGGCTGTCCTTATTCTGTAATGACACTGACCATCATCAGAAGGCTGTCCTTATTCTGTAATGACACTGACCATCATTAGAAGGCTGTCCTTATTCTGTAATGACACTGTCCATCATCAGAAGGCTGTCCTTATTCTGTAATGACACTGACCATCATCAGAAGGCTGTCCTTATTCTGTAATGACACTGTCCATCATCAGAAGGCTGTCCTTATTCTGTAATGACACTGACCATCATCAGAAGGCTGTCCTTATTCTGTAATGACACTGTCCATCATTAGAAGGCTGTCCTTATTCTGTAATGACACTGTCCATCATTAGAAGGCTGTCCTTATTCTGTAATGACACTGACCATCATTAGAAGGCTGTCCTTATTCTGTAATGACACTGACCATCATTAGAAGGCTGTCCTTATTCTGTAATGACACTGACCATCATCAGAAGGCTGTCCTTATTCTGTAATGACACTGACCATCATTAGAAGGCTGTCCTTATTCTGTAATGACACTGACCATCATCAGAAGGCTGTCCTTATTCTGTAATGACACTGACCATCATCAGAAGGCTGTCCTTATTCTGTAATGACACTGACCATCATTAGAAGGCTGTCCTTATTCTGTAATGACACTGACCATCATCAGAAGGCTGTCCTTATTCTGTAATGACACTGACCATCATTAGAAGGCTGTCCTTATTCTGTAATGACACTGACCATCATCAGAAGGCTGTCCTTATTCTGTAATGACACTGACCATCATTAGAAGGCTGTCCTTATTCTGTAATGACACTGACCATCATTAGAAGGCTGTCCTTATTCTGTAATGACACTGACCATCATTAGAAGGCTGTCCTTATTCTGTAATGACACTGGACCATCATTAGAAGGCTGTCCTTATTCTGTAATGACACTGACCATCATTAGAAGGCTGTCCTTATTCTGTAATGACACTGACCATCATTAGAAGGCTGTCCTTATTCTGTAATGACACGGACCATCATTAGAAGGCTGTCCTTATTCTGTAATGACACGGACCATCATTAGAAGGCTGTCCTTATTCTGTAATGACACGGACCATCATTAGAAGGCTGTCCTTATTCTGTAATGACACGGACCATCATTAGAAGGCTGTCCTTATTCTGTAATGACACTGACCATCATTAGAAGGCTGTCCTTATTCTGTAATGACACTGACCATCATTAGAAGGCTGTCCTTATTCTGTAATGACACTGACCATCATTAGAAGGCTGTCCTTATTCTGTAATGACACTGACCATCATTAGAAGGCTGTCCTTATTCTGTAATGACACTGACCATCATTAGAAGGCTGTCCTTATTCTGTAATGACACTGACCATCATTAGAAGGCTGTCCTTATTCTGTAATGACACTGACCATCATCAGAAGGCTGTCCTTATTCTGTAATGACACTGACCATCATCAGAAGGCTGTCCTTATTCTGTAATGACACTGACCATCATCAGAAGGCTGTCCTTATTCTGTAATGACACTGACCATCATCAGAAGGCTGTCCTTATTCTGTAATGACACTGACCATCATCAGAAGGCTGTCCTTATTCTGTAATGACACTGACCATCATCAGAAGGCTGTCCTTATTCTGTAATGACACTGACCATCATCAGAAGGCTGTCCTTATTCTGTAATGACACTGACCATCATCAGAAGGCTGTCCTTATTCTGTAATGACACTGACCATCATCAGAAGGCTGTCCTTATTCTGTAATGACACTGACCATCATCAGAAGGCTGTCCTTATTCTGTAATGACACTGACCATCATCAGAAGGCTGTCCTTATTCTGTAATGACACTGACCATCATCAGAAGGCTGTCCTTATTCTGTAATGACACTGACCATCATCAGAAGGCTGTCCTTATTCTGTAATGACACTGACCATCATCAGAAGGCTGTCCTTATTCTGTAATGACACTGACCATCATCAGAAGGCTGTCCTTATTCTGTAATGACACTGACCATCATTAGAAGGCTGTCTTTATTCTGTAATGACACTGACCATCATCAGAAGGCTGTCCTTATTCTGTATGACACTGACCATCATCAGAAGGCTGTCCTTATTCTGTAATGACACTGACCATCATTAGAAGGCTGTCCTTATTCTGTAATGACACTGACCATCATTAGAAGGCTGTCCTTATTCTGTAATGACACTGACCATCATTAGAAGGCTGTCCTTATTCTGTAATGACACTGACCATCATTAGAAGGCTGTCCTTATTCTGTAATGACACTGACCATCATTAGAAGGCTGTCCTTATTCTGTAATGACACTGACCATCATCAGAAGGCTGTCCTTATTCTGTAATGACACTGACCATCATTAGAAGGCTGTCCTTATTCTGTAATGACACTGACCATCATCAGAAGGCTGTCCTTATTCTGTAATGACACTGACCATCATCAGAAGGCTGTCCTTATTCTGTAATGACACTGACCATCATCAGAAGGCTGTCCTTATTCTGTAATGACACTGACCATCATCAGAAGGCTGTCCTTATTCTGTAATGACACTGACCATCATCAGAAGGCTGTCCTTATTCTGTAATGACACTGACCATCATCAGAAGGCTGTCCTTATTCTGTAATGACACTGACCATCATCAGAAGGCTGTCCTTATTCTGTAATGACACTGACCATCATCAGAAGGCTGTCCTTATTCTGTAATGACACTGACCATCATCAGAAGGCTGTCCTTATTCTGTAATGACACTGACCATCATCAGAAGGCTGTCCTTATTCTGTAATGACACTGACCATCATCAGAAGGCTGTCCTTATTCTGTAATGACACTGACCATCATCAGAAGGCTGTCCTTATTCTGTAATGACACTGACCATCATCAGAAGGCTGTCCTTATTCTGTAATGACACTGACCATCATTAGAAGGCTGTCCTTATTCTGTAATGACACTGACTGTCCTTTTTCTGTATCCATCATCAGAAGGCTGTCCTTATTCTGTAATGACACTGACCATCATCAGAAGGCTGTCCTTATTCTGTAATGACACTGACCATCATCAGAAGGCTGTCCTTATTCTGTAATGACACTGACCATCATCAGAAGGCTGTCCTTATTCTGTAATGACACTGACCATCATTAGAAGGCTGTCCTTATTCTGTAATGACACTGACCATCATCAGAAGGCTGTCCTTATTCTGTAATGACACTGTCCATCATCAGAAGGCTGTCCTTATTCTGTAATGACACTGACCATCATCAGAAGGCTGTCCTTATTCTGTAATGACACTGACCATCATTAGAAGGCTGTCCTTATTCTGTAATGACACTGACCATCATCAGAAGGCTGTCCTTATTCTGTAATGACACTGACCATCATCAGAAGGCTGTCCTTATTCTGTAATGACACTGACCATCATCAGAAGGCTGTCCTTATTCTGTAATGACACTGACCATCATCAGAAGGCTGTCCTTATTCTGTAATGACACTGACCATCATCAGAAGGCTGTCCTTATTCTGTAATGACACTGACCATCATTAGAAGGCTGTCCTTATTCTGTAATGACACTGACCATCATTAGAAGGCTGTCCTTATTCTGTAATGACACTGACCATCATTAGAAGGCTGTCCTTATTCTGTAATGACACTGACCATCATTAGAAGGCTGTCCTTATTCTGTAATGACACTGACCATCATTAGAAGGCTGTCCTTATTCTGTAATGACACTGACCATCATTAGAAGGCTGTCCTTATTCTGTAATGACACTGACCATCATTAGAAGGCTGTCCTTATTCTGTAATGACACTGACCATCATTAGAAGGCTGTCCTTATTCTGTAATGACACTGACCATCATTAGAAGGCTGTCCTTATTCTGTAATGACACTGACCATCATTAGAAGGCTGTCCTTATTCTGTAATGACACTGACCATCATTAGAAGGCTGTCCTTATTCTGTAATGACACGGACCATCATTAGAAGGCTGTCCTTATTCTGTAATGACACTGACCATCATTAGAAGGCTGTCCTTATTCTGTAATGACACTGACCATCATTAGAAGGCTGTCCTTATTCTGTAATGACACTGACCATCATTAGAAGGCTGTCCTTATTCTGTAATGACACTGACCATCATTAGAAGGCTGTCCTTATTCTGTAATGACACGGACCATCATTAGAAGGCTGTCCTTATTCTGTAATGACACTGACCATCATTAGAAGGCTGTCCTTATTCTGTAATGACACTGACCATCATTAGAAGGCTGTCCTTATTCTGTAATGACACTGTCCATCATCAGAAGGCTGTCCTTATTCTGTAATGACACTGACCATCATCAGAAGGCTGTCCTTATTCTGTAATGACACTGACCATCATCAGAAGGCTGTCCTTATTCTGTAATGACACTGACCATCATCAGAAGGCTGTCCTTATTCTGTAATGACACTGACCATCAATGACACGGACCATCATTAGAAGGCTGTCCTTATTCTGTAATGACACTGACCATCATCAGAAGGCTGTCCTTATTCTGTAATGACACTGACCATCATCAGAAGGCTGTCCTTATTCTGTAATGACACTGACCATCATCAGAAGGCTGTCCTTATTCTGTAATGACACTGACCATCAGAAGGCTGTCCTTATTCTGTAATGACACTGACCATCATCAGAAGGCTGTCCTTATTCTGTAATGACACTGACCATCATCAGAAGGCTGTCCTTATTCTGTAATGACACTGACCATCATCAGAAGGCTGTCCTTATTCTGTAATGACACTGACCATCATCAGAAGGCTGTCCTTATTCTGTAATGACACTGACCATCATCAGAAGGCTGTCCTTATTCTGTAATGACACTGACCATCATCAGAAGGCTGTCCTTATTCTGTAATGACACTGACCATCATCAGAAGGCTGTCCTTATTCTGTAATGACACTGACCATCATCAGAAGGCTGTCCTTATTCTGTAATGACACTGACCATCATCAGAAGGCTGTCCTTATTCTGTAATGACACTGACCATCATCAGAAGGCTGTCCTTATTCTGTAATGACACTCACCATCATCAGAAGGCTGTCCTTATTCTGTAATGACACTGACCATCATTAGAAGGCTGTCCTTATTCTGTAATGACACTGACCATCATTAGAAGGCTGTCCTTATTCTGTAATGATACTGACCATCATCAGAAGGCTGTCCTTATTCTGTAATGACACTGACCATCATCAGAAGGCTGTCCTTATTCTGTAATGACACTGACCATCATCAGAAGGCTGTCCTTATTCTGTAATGACACTGACCATCATTAGAAGGCTGTCCTTATTCTGTAATGACACTGACCATCATCAGAAGGCTGTCCTTATTCTGTAATGACACTGACCATCATTAGAAGGCTGTCCTTATTCTGTAATGACACTGACCATCATTAGAAGGCTGTCCTTATTCTGTAATGACACTGACCATCATTAGAAGGCTGTCCTTATTCTGTAATGACACTGACCATCATTAGAAGGCTGTCCTTATTCTGTAATGACACTGACCATCATTAGAAGGCTGTCCTTATTCTGTAATGACACTGACCATCATTAGAAGGCTGTCCTTATTCTGTAATGACACTGACCATCATTAGAAGGCTGTCCTTATTCTGTAATGACACTGACCATCATCAGAAGGCTGTCCTTATTCTGTAATGACACTGGCCATCATCAGAAGGCTGTCCTTATTCTGTAATGACACTGACCATCATCAGAAGGCTGTCCTTATTCTGTAATGACACTGACCATCATTAGAAGGCTGTCCTTATTCTGTAATGACACTGACCATCATTAGAAGGCTGTCCTTATTCTGTAATGACACTGACCATCATCAGAAGGCTGTCCTTATTCTGTAATGACACTGACCATCATTAGAAGGCTGTCCTTATTCTGTAATGACACTGACCATCATTAGAAGGCTGTCCTTATTCTGTAATGACACTGACCATCATCAGAAGGCTGTCCTTATTCTGTAATGACACTGACCATCATCAGAAGGCTGTCCTTATTCTGTAATGACACTGACCATCATTAGAAGGCTGTCCTTATTCTGTAATGACACTGACCATCATCAGAAGGCTGTCCTTATTCTGTAATGACACTGACCATCATTAGAAGGCTGTCCTTATTCTGTAATGACCCTGACCATCATTAGAAGGCTGTCCTTATTCTGTAATGACACTGACCATCATTAGAAGGCTGTCCTTATTCTGTAATGACACTGACCATCATTAGAAGGCTGTCCTTATTCTGTAATGACACGGACCATCATTAGAAGGCTGTCCTTTTTCTGTAATGACACTGACCATCATTAGAAGGCTGTCCTTATTCTGTAATGACACTGACCATCATTAGAAGGCTGTCCTTATTCTGTAATGACACTGACCATCATTAGAAGGCTGTCCTTATTCTGTAATGACACTGACCATCATTAGAAGGCTGTCCTTATTCTGTAATGACACTGACCATCATTAGAAGGCTGTCCTTATTCTGTAATGACACTGACCATCATTAGAAGGCTGTCCTTACTCTGTAATGACACTGGACCATCATCAGAAGGCTGTCCTTATTCTGTAATGACACTGACCATCATTCAGAAGGCTGTCCTTATTCTGTAATGACACTGACCATCATTAGAAGGCTGTCCTTATTCTGTAATGACACTGAAGGCCATCATTAGAAGGCTGTCCTTATTCTGTAATGACACTGACCATCATCAGAAGGCTGTCCTTATTCTGTAATGACACTGACCATCATTAGAAGGCTGTCCTTATTCTGTAATGACACTGACCATCATCAGAAGGCTGTCCTTATTCTGTAATGACACTGACCATCATTAGAAGGCTGTCCTTATTCTGTAATGACACTGACCATCATCAGAAGGCTGTCCTTATTCTGTAATGACACTGACCATCATCAGAAGGCTGTCCTTATTCTGTAATGACACTGACCATCATCAGAAGGCTGTCCTTATTCTGTAATGACACTGACCATCATCAGAAGGCTGTCCTTATTCTGTAATGACACTGACCATCATCAGAAGGCTGTCCTTATTCTGTAATGACACTGACACTGTCCTTATTCATGACCATCATCAGAAGGCTGTCCTTATTCTGTAATGACACTGACCATCATCAGAAGGCTGTCCTTATTCTGTAATGACACTGACCATCATTAGAAGGCTGTCCTTATTCTGTAATGACACTGACCATCATTAGAAGGCTGTCCTTATTCTGTAATGACAGGACCATCATTAGAAGGCTGTCCTTATTCTGTAATGACACTGACCATCATTAGAAGGCTCTCCTTATTCTGTAATGACACTGACCATCATCAGAAGGCTGTCCTTATTCTGTAATGACACTGACCATCATTAGAAGGCTGTCCTTATTCTGTAATGACACTGACCATCATCAGAAGGCTGTCCTTATTCTGTAATGACACTGACCATCATCAGAAGGCTGTCCTTATTCTGTAATGACACTGACCATCATCAGAAGGCTGTCCTTATTCTGTAATGACACGGACCATCATTAGAAGGCTGTCCTTATTCTGTAATGACACTGACCATCATCAGAAGGCTGTCCTTATTCTGTAATGACACTGACCATCATCAGAAGGCTGTCCTTATTCTGTAATGACACTGACCATCATTAGAAGGCTGTCCTTATTCTGTAATGACACTGACCATCATTAGAAGGCTGTCCTTATTCTGTACTGACACTGACCATCATTAGAAGGCTGTCCTTATTCTGTAATGACACTGACCATCATTAGAAGGCTGTCCTTATTCTGTAATGACACTGACCATCATTAGAAGGCTGTCCTTATTCTGTAATGACACTGACCATCATTAGAAGGCTGTCCTTATTCTGTAATGACACTGACCATCATTAGAAGGCTGTCCTTATTCTGTAATGACACGGACCATCATTAGAAGGCTGTCCTTATTCTGTAATGACACTGACCATCATTAGAAGGCTGTCCTTATTCTGTAATGACACGGACC
The DNA here is from genome assembly GCA_024509875.1 of Oreohelix idahoensis. Lineage (NCBI taxonomy): Eukaryota > Metazoa > Mollusca > Gastropoda > Stylommatophora > Oreohelicidae > Oreohelix > Oreohelix idahoensis. The sequence continues at coordinate 5,007 of JAMPIV010009501.1, read as the reverse complement.
ATCATTAGAAGGCTGTCCTTATTCTGTAATGACACGGACCATCATTAGAAGGCTGTCCTTATTCTGTAATGACACTGACCATCATTAGAAGGCTGTCCTTATTCTGTAATGACACGGACCATCATTAGAAGGCTGTCCTTATTCTGTAATGACACTGACCATCATTAGAAGGCTGTCCTTATTCTGTAATGACATTATTAGAAGGCTGTCCTTATTCTGTAATGACACGGACCATCATTAGAAGGCTGTCCTTATTCTGTAATGACACGGACCATCATTAGAAGGCTGTCCTTATTCTGTAATGACACTGACCATCATTAGAAGGCTGTCCTTATTCTGTAATGACACTGACCATCATTAGAAGGCTGTCCTTATTCTGTAATGACACTGACCATCATTAGAAGGCTGTCCTTATTCTGTAATGACACTGACCATCATTAGAAGGCTGTCCTTATTCTGTAATGACACTGACCATCATTAGAAGGCTGTCCTTATTCTGTAATGACACTGACCATCATTAGAAGGCTGTCCTTATTCTGTAATGACACTGACCATCATTAGAAGGCTGTCTGTCCCATGTTCTGGCTTCTGTTATGTAATGACACGGACCATCATTAGAAGGCTGTCCTTATTCTGTAATGACACGGACCATCATTAGAAGGCTGTCCTTATTCTGTAATGACACTGACCATCATTAGAAGGCTGTCCTTATTCTGTAATGACACTGACCATCATTAGAAGGCTGTCCTTATTCTGTAATGACACTGACCATCATTAGAAGGCTGTCCTTATTCTGTAATGACACTGACCATCATTAGAAAGCTGTCCTTATTCTGTAATGACACTGACCATCATTAGAAGGCTGTCCTTATTCTGTAATGACACTGACCATCATTAGAAGGCTGTCCTTATTCTGTAATGACACGGACCATCATTAGAAGGCTGTCCTTATTCTGTAATGACACTGACCATCATTAGAAGGCTGTCCTTATTCTGTAATGACACTGACCATCATTAGAAGGCTGTCCTTATTCTGTAATGACACGGACCATCATTAGAAGGCTGTCCTTATTCTGTAATGACACTGACCATCATTAGAAGGCTGTCCTTATTCTGTAATGACACTGACCATCATTAGAAGGCTGTCCTTATTAGAAGGCTGTCCTTATTCTGTAATGACACGGACCATCATTAGAAGGCTGTCCTTATTCTGTAATGACACGGACCATCATTAGAAGGCTGTCCTTATTCTGTAATGACACGGACCATCATTAGAAGGCTGTCCTTATTCTGTAATGACACGGACCATCATTAGAAGGCTGTCCTTATTCTGTAATGACACGGACCATCATTAGAAGGCTGTCCTTATTCTGTAATGACACGGACCATCATTAGAAGGCTGTCCTTATTCTGTAATGACACGGACCATCATTAGAAGGCTGTCCTTATTCTGTAATGACACGGACCATCATTAGAAGGCTGTCCTTATTCTGTAATGACACGGACCATCATTAGAAGGCTGTCCTTATTCTGTAATGTCCTTATTCTGTAATGACACGGACCATCATTAGAAGGCTGTCCTTATTCTGTAATGACACGGACCATCATTAGAAGGCTGTCCTTATTCTGTAATGACACGGACCATCATTAGAAGGCTGTCCTTATTCTGTAATGACACTGACCATCATTAGAAGGCTGTCCTTATTCTGTAATGACACTGACCATCATTAGAAGGCTGTCCTTATTCTGTAATGACACTGACCATCATTAGAAGGCTGTCCTTATTCTGTAATGACACTGACCATCATTAGAAGGCTGTCCTTATTCTGTAATGACACGACCATCATCAGAAGGCTGTCCTTATTCTGTAATGACACTGACCATCATCAGAAGGCTGTCCTTATTCTGTAATGACACTGACCATCATTAGAAGGCTGTCCTTATTCTGTAATGACACTGACCATCATTAGAAGGCTGTCCTTATTCTGTAATGACACTGACCATCATTAGAAGGCTGTCCTTATTCTGTAATGACACTGACCATCATCAGAAGGCTGTCCTTATTCTGTAATGACACTGACCATCATCAGAAGGCTGTCCTTATTCTGTAATGACACTGACCATCCTCAGAAGGCTGTCCTTATTCTGTAATGACACTGACCATCATTAGAAGGCTGTCCTTATTCTGTAATGACACTGACCATCATTAGAAGGCTGTCCTTATTCTGTAATGACACTGACCATCATTAGAAGGCTGTCCTTATTCTGTAATGACACTGACCATCATCAGAAGGCTGTCCTTATTCTGTAATGACACTGACCATCATCAGAAGGCTGTCCTTATTCTGTAATGACACTGACCATCATCAGAAGGCTGTCCTTATTCTGTAATGACACTGACCATCATCAGAATCATTAGGCTGTCCTTATTCTGTAATGACATCTCAGAAGGCTGTCCTTATCATCAGAAGGCTTGTCCTTATTCTGTAATGACACTGACCATCATCAGAAGGCTGTCCTTATTCTGTAATGACACTGACCATCATCAGAAGGCTGTCCTTATTCTGTAATGACACTGACCATCATCAGAAGGCTGTCCTTATTCTGTAATGACACTGAATTCATCATCAGAAGGGGCTGTCCTTATTCTGTAATGACACTGACCATCATCAGAAGGCTGTCCTTATTCTGTAATGACACTGACCATCATCAGAAGGCTGTCCTTATTCTGTAATGACACTGACCATCATCAGAAGGCTGTCCTTATTCTGTAATGACACTGACCATCATCAGAAGGCTGTCCTTATTCTGTAATGACACTGACCATCATCAGAAGGCTGTCCTTATTCTGTAATGACACTGACCATCATCAGAAGGCTGTCCTTATTCTGTAATGACACTGACCATCATAAGAAGGCTGTCCTTATTCTGTAATGACACTGACCATCATCAGAAGGCTGTCCTTATTCTGTAATGACACTGACCATCATCAGAAGGCTGTCCTTATTCTGTAATGACACTGACCATCATCAGAAGGCTGTCCTTATTCTGTAATGACACTGTCCATCATTAGAAGGCTGTCCTTATTCTGTAATGACACTGACCATCATCAGAAGGCTGTCCTTATTCTGTAATGACACTGACCATCATCAGAAGGCTGTCCTTATTCTGTAATGACACTGACCATCATCAGAAGGCTGTCCTTATTCTGTAATGACACTGACCATCATCAGAAGGCTGTCCTTATTCTGTAATGACACTGACCATCATCAGAAGGCTGTCCTTATTCTGTAATGACACTGACCCTCATTAGAAGGCTGTCCTTATTCTGTAATGACACGGACCATCATCAGAAGGCTGTCCTTATTCTGTAATGACACTGACCATCATCAGAAGGCTGTCCTTATTCTGTAATGACACTGACCATCATTAGAAGGCTGTCCTTATTCTGTAATGACACTGACCATCATTAGAAGGCTGTCCTTATTCTGTAATGACACTGACCATCATTAGAAGGCTGTCCTTATTCTGTAATGACACTGACCATCATTAGAAGGCTGTCCTTATTCTGTAATGACACTGACCATCATTAGAAGGCTGTCCTTATTCTGTAATGACACTGACCATCATTAGAAGGCTGTCCTTATTCTGTAATGACACTGACCATCATTAGAAGGCTGTCCTTATTCTGTAATGACACTGACCATCATTAGAAGGCTGTCCTTATTCTGTAATGACACTGACCATCATTAGAAGGCTGTCCTTATTCTGTAATGACACTGACCATCATTAGAAGGCTGTCCTTATTCTGTAATGACACTGGACCATCATTAGAAGGCTGTCCTTATTCTGTAATGACACTGACCATCATTAGAAGGCTGTCCTTATTCTGTAATGACACTGACCATCATTAGAAGGCTGTCCTTATTCTGTAATGACAGATTCTGTAATGACACTGACCATCATCAGAAGGCTGTCCTTATTCTGTAATGACACTGACCATCATTGACCATCATCAGAAGGCTGTCCTTATTCTGTAATGACACTGACCATCATCAGAAGGCTGTCCTTATTCTGTAATGACACTGACCATCATCAGAAGGCTGTCCTTATTCTGTAATGACACTGACCATCATCAGAAGGCTGTCCTTATTCTGTAATGACACTGACCATCATTAGACGGCTGTCCTTATTCTGTAATGACACTGACCATCATTAGAAGGCTGTCCTTATTCTGTAATGACACTGCCCATCATTAGAAGGCTGTCCTTATTCTGTAATGACACTGACCATCAGAAGGCTGTCCTTATTCTTATTCTGTAATGACACTGACCATCATCAGAAGGCTGTCCTTATTCTGTAATGACACGGACCATCATTAGAAGGCTGTCCTTATTCTGTAATGACACGGACCATCATTAGAAGGCTGTCCTTATTCTGTAATGACACGGACCATCATTAGAAGGCTGTCCTTATTCTGTAATGACACTGACCATCATTAGAAGGCTGTCCTTATTCTGTAATGACACGGACCATCATTAGAAGGCTGTCCTTATTCTGTAATGACACTGACCATCATTAGAAGGCTGTCCTTATTCTGTAATGACACTGACCATCATTAGAAGGCTGTCCTTATTCTGTAATGACACGGACCATCATTAGAAGGCTGTCCTTATTCTGTAATGACACGTACCATCATTAGAAGGCTGTCCTTATTCTGTAATGACACTGACCATCATTAGAAGGCTGTCCTTATTCTGTAATGACACTGACCATCATTAGAAGGCTGTCCTTATTCTGTAATGACACGGACCCTCATTAGAAGGCTGTCCTTATTCTGTAATGACACTGACCATCATTAGAAGGCTGTCCTTATTCTGTAATGACACTGACCATCATTAGAAGGCTGTCCTTATTCTGTAATGACACTGACCATCATTAGAAGGCTGTCCTTATTCTGTAATGACACTGACCATCATTAGAAGGCTGTCCTTATTCTGTAATGGA
>JAMPIV010009500.1:0-17189 GCA_024509875.1 Oreohelix idahoensis | reverse complement strand
CTTTTTTTTATTTTTCTTATTTATGTTTTCTGAGTGTTTCTTTTGGTCTTCCTTTTTTCCTCTTACCCTCAGGAACCCAAGTGAGCGCCTGTAATGGTATTCTGTTGTTTTGCATTCGTAGGACATGACCGATATATGACCATCGTCTTTTCCTTATATAGTCGGCAGAAATTGTATAGCAGGCGCATTGGCAAAGCTGCAGCTACCTTTGCCGCTCACATCGCATTTGTTTGGAAGAAAATCCGAATCACAACGAAGACAAGGCTGTGGTATTATAACGCCTGTCACCAGCACTCTCCTATTATAGAAGCGAGACTTAGACAACCTATGACTAGCAGAAAAAACGTCCAATACCTTCCATTTCGGTGTCTACGCCAATCCTCGGCATCTCGCCCCCTGGAAAGATAAATTGGACTAAATGTCGAGGTGTTGTCACGTGCTGGACTTCAAAGCTGTATACCTGGCTTAGACAGCGCAGACTGTCGCTGGCTGGCCATGTCGCTACATTGGAGTTGGTTCGCATCCAGAAAGATTTCTTCTACGGCAATTAGCAGATGGCAAAAGAACAGTTGGGCGGCCTCCGCTGCTGAGGTTCAAAGATGTGTGCAAGAGAGATATGAGGTGCACTGGACATAAATCCAGCAACGTGGGAGTATGAAGGCTGCCGGGTAAAATCTCTCCAAGTGGGCGATGCTATTTACGGTCGCCAACTCAGATTGGGCGTAAAATAAACTGACAAAAGGCCGAAGAGAGGAGAAACGCGAAAATAAAGAAAATAAAGCAGCTGATTGTGTCACCTCTAGGCGCAATCACATTGTCAGTTATGACTGAAGGGGCTATTGATATATATATATATATATATATATTATATATATATATATAATATATATCTATATATATATATATTATATTTATTATATTTATATATATTAATATATTTTTATATATATGCACATTTGTAATTTACATAACATTACAAGAATGCACGTTTTGGAGGATTTAATACATCGTTTTATGGGTTAATTGTATATCAAGTGATACACGGACTTTGGCTTTAACGCAATTTTTCCAGAAAGTAACCTTACGTAAGAGAAAGGAATATGCATCTGGAACATTTTACAAGCTTCGAGTTTCACAATTTCGTTTCAAGAAAAACATTTCTACATACATTCATATATACTCATACTTTATGATCTTAGTGCAAAGAACGTGATTCTTGAGAGTTGCTCGTATATGAATGAAAATACTATATTCGAAGTTAAAACTATTGGGGCATTTTATGAATAGTTCGGAAAAAAATTCTTTGGGAGTGGTTTTTGTTGCTGTCCATGTCTGAAAAGTGGTGTGAAGGTTAATATTTGGGCAAAAAATATTGTTTTAGATTAGTGTTTTTTTATGGGGTATGTTGCCAATTGGCAACAAGATCACATTAAGGTTGGGAACATTTATTGTTGCCATTTTGCAACATATATCTTTTAAACTTGTTTTTTTGTCTAACAACATCTATTTCACCTTTTTTTACTCCCTACCTACATTTAAATTTAAACAGTAAAATGCAGAAACAAAATTTGTGGAAACTTCATGAAGTTAAGAGTAATTTATACAGAAAAAATGCCAAATACAATGAAAAACATATAGTTACTGAAAAAAATTTCTGTCTCGTGACTCAATCACAGCTCCACCTCATGTTTCATGAAATACTTTGAAACAGTTGATTGTTTATTGAGGCACAAGTGTAGGTTACAATCTCACAGAACTGTTCTGGAGTACCCTTGCATCCAGGAAGTTTGCATCTCCTTTGTTGGTGACGGAATTGGGGTGTGGCCAACATTTGTCAGTTTCTGAACATGAAAAGGGGTACAATTTGTGCTGTTTGCCCTCTCTTCTTTTTAGCCACCCAGCTGTGTCTCAGTGCTTCCTAATGGCCTTCCCCTTTTTTCTTTTCACTTTTTCTGCTTTTAGAGACACAAGCAATCTGCAACTTGAAATCAATAATGGTAGTCTGTCTTTTTTTCATACCATCTCTACACACATTCTGACAATTAATTTAGCCAAGCTTGCACCACAGAAACACATCGGAAATGAGAAACAATATTCTGTTTAACCATTTCTGGATCTAATAGGGTATACGATAGAGTGCCAGGCAGGAGTCCAGCCAATCTACCCCTCCCATGAAATGTTTATTCTTTACCATCTGCAGGGCAAGAAATGTGGTATTTCCTATTGGCTTTCTGTCCCATCGTCTGACTACACATTTCTGGTTCAAACGCTGCATAGGTGGCTTAGCAGTTGTGACTGCTTTATTAGTCATTCCATTTGAAGAGCGGGTGCAATGTCGGCTCCGTTTGTTGCTGCAGTAACAATCCTTAACAGAAGTGACCCTCTGTCCTGTTCGTTTTCAGTTCCTTAATCGGTACACATGATTACACTCTTTCAGCCGGTTTGCGCGGACAGTGCCCAAGACATGCAATGCTTGTTTCCAGAAGGCATTGCCTGCAATTGCTGGCGTAGAATTAAACCAGTTTTCAAATTATACTTTATGCACACATTGTTTAGGGTATACGTGTGAAGAACGTCTCAGCACGATATGTAGCTTATGCTCCTAAATTCAGGTGGCCAGGACACTCGTCAATTTTTTCCAGTGTAAATTTCAAAATCATGATTCAAACAGAAAGAATATGCTTGAACAAACGAAGAACTTTATAGCCCCACTTTCTTGGGGGGGGCCTTTGGGTAGTACTGGACGCAGAGATGATTGACCCGTTGAATTTGGGATAACTTGCTCCATCAATGGCTCAGTCCTTTCTGCTGGTTTGAATGAATTGATTTTTCACTTTCAGAGCGGTCAACTAAAGGTCTTAATTTGAACCAATTTGTCGCATTAATTGTCTTTGCTGCTTGTTGTGTGTCATTGCAGTGAATGTTACTTTTGAAAAATTTCTTGTAATCCTTCTTGTTCGTCCCTAGTATCAGCAACAAGTCCATAGCCGCGTTTGTAGGAGTTACCAGCTACAATTTACAACTGGGCATTTCTAACAATACTCATCATAAACGCAATTCCAAAAAACTGTTCCAGTTCTGGCTGGCTCTCAAATCTGAGAGGCTTCATGATGGTTTTTCTGGATGCTGTACTTGTTTGATTCAGTGACCATATGTGCCATTGTATCATCATCAATGAATCTGCGGAAGTATTCTATTGGTTCTGAGGTAACTGATACGTGTGCCGAATCACCAGAGAAGGGCGGAGCTTCAGAAGATACATCTGAGGCTTCACGGTGTCTCCATAGCATCCGACGACGATCAAAGGTTACATCTTTGCCCTCCAGCTCTGATGCAGATGATTCTGAAAAAAAAAGAAACAAATGGATATTAATTAATCTTGGCAAACATAAACAATCATTTATTGGTATCTACTGGTGTACATGTTATTATTCCTGATAATAGTAATAATGATAAAAATTTATTCTAATCCACATTATGGTATATAAAGCGTTCCACAAGTAAGTCTCCGTCAGCCGATATTTAGTACCTGATGGGACTAGGCTGAAACTGTACATAGAGTTGTACACTGATGGACAAGGCTACAACTGCAGTCTGAAAATAAAGTGGGCCACATTAAAAAAAAAAACATCAATTAAATTCAACAAACCTGAAATCGGTTTGTGTCCGAGGAAGGGGGCCGGGTTGCCACGTGTTATCCAGGATGTCATTCAGCCTCACTGTCTGACAGCTTACACTATCGCTAGAAGCCTCAGGTATTGGTCTATAGATTGTAGTCTTTTGGCTGTAAAACTTTTGAGGATCCATTGTGTTTAACTGTAAAAAAAAATTTAAAAAAAATGACAACATATACATTTTGTAATTCAAAAGTTTTTCATCACAAAATTGTTTAATCTCATCTGATTGATACATTATGTTTTGTGATTAATGGCAATTTTAGTGGTTATCATGTGTAGTTTTAGTTCTAAAAGTCAAGTCTAGATGAAGTAAATATGTTTTTATTCATTTACAAGCAATATTATTAGTAATTTATACTGGTAATTTACTACAATTTACATTTGACCTTTTTAGGATACATAAAATTGCCAAATAACAACTTTTTTATAAATGATGAAGTTTAATCAATTATAATGAGAATAAAATACTAATGTTGTTGATTACAGAGAAATACAACATTAAATATTCATTTTATTAGGTAAAAAGCAACTGTTGCCAATTGGCAACATGAAGTGGTTTTTTATTCCTTAATCGACTTTTGTTGCCAAATGGCAACAATACCTAAAATGTAAAATAAGAGTAACTTATTTTATTTTATTTATAACTATTAAAGCATTTGTTACAAAAGATAAGTGGTTTAAGTTTACTCAAACATATTTTTTATACACCGTTTTCCGATAAGGAATTTTAAAAATAATGTGAAGTAAAATCTCACCTCTCAATTCGACCTTGCAAACCAGATACCAAGCCTTACCAAAAGAGTGCGTGAAAAAAAAGTAGTTTCTCCGACAAAATGAGTTACCCGGTAATTTAAAATTGGGAATGTTTATAGAACACAATAAAACAAAAAAATTATTAATTGTGAACGCCGGATAGTGAAATAGATGACTTTAAACGGTATGTTGCCAAATGGCAACAAGGCCCAATAGAGGGTTAACAAAGGTCTGTTTTATGGGTTCCAGCGTTACTTGATTTATTTTTCTTTTACTTTTACAAATAGCCCTGTTTATTTCTCGTCTTAGTAGTCCAGTTATTTGTTTTATGTATTCGTGTTCAAAGATATCATTGCCCGCAACGGTTTTCTGAGCCATCGAAAAGACGGCGGGTGTAAAAATCAAGTTGTCATACCCATAACTCAGTGCACGTGCGTAATTTCCCAGAACGGCAAATCACAGCTCAGTGAAATTGAACTCGCCACTAGTCATATCCATAATTGCATTTTGATGGTAAAAAGATATTACAATAAAGCTTTGATGATAAGGTGTTCCTTTGTTTAAATGTATGTGTCGTTTCATGAGCAAGCATAGTTATTATCAATTCAAGTCCAGCAGTTTGGTTTTCCCTTTCAAATTCTTCCAATTTATTCTTTATCCCCTTCAGGTCTCTGACTAATTTCCTTCTCCACGTATTTTTTGTCTTCGTATATTTCTCTACCTTGGAGATTCTAGAAAAAAGACTGCCTTGTTATACTATCATCTAGTTTTGTCAATACTTATCGTATTCAACGCCAGCATCTTCTCCCCAGATCGTGTTCCATTGGTATTTGTCCTGTTATTTCCATCAGTCCTTCATTTGAATCTTACTATACTGTCAGTTCTGGATTGTAATCTTACTATATATATCAGTTCTACATTTGAATCTTACTATACTATCAGTTCTACATTTGAATCTTACTATACTATCAGTTCTACATTTGAATCTTACAAACTATCATTTCTACATTGAATCTTACTATACTATCAGGGGCAAAGTCTTTTACAGACAGGGGGTATGATGTGTTGGTGTTGTGGGTAGTGGGTTTCCCCCCTTGCTTCACCCTAGGCCTAGTGAATTCTTGTTCATGAAAGGAGCGACCATTGCGGTGTTAGTCTCTTGGCCTAGCAAAACCTCTCATACCACAAGATCGTTGTGCGTGGTGAAGAGCCACACCCTCCTCGAGGTAGTCCTGGTAACTGAGGGTGCGAATCCTCAGGCTAAACACAACGGAGCTAGAGGAGCAAACCTCGATAATAAAACCGGTGCACTACACCGTACACGCCCCATGTGGGTGGCAAGGAGCCAGATGGATACTGAACAAGACTAGGGAGGGGAAACGAGTGTGGACTGCTCCCTGAAGATCGGAACCCATCGTACAGGCATAGAGACTCAGGACGTGACGATCCTATTGCCTTCAACTCTTGGTCACATGCCTAGAGCCTCGGAGAACTCGGCGCAACCAGCAGGCAATTTGGTGGCGGGGAAAGAGCACTGTGAGCCCTACCTTGGCTACGTATCACAAGGAGATGCAGAAACACCCCCTTTATCTCCCCCAGAGCTGGCACAGTACACTTCTGGCTTCTACCCGGGGCGGTAGGAAATCCACAGGCACCCCAGCATCACAATGCCATGAAGATGACAAAGTTAAAATTTACTAACTCAAACCTGGCAGAGCAAGTCCTCCATCAGATGCGGCCGATGCTGGGCCCACTGGCGCGTGGACACGTCCCGATCCCCATCGAGACTTGCCCGGGGAGCCCACCCCGGCTTAAAAAAAGCAGAGAAGGCCACTCTCCAAACCTCCGATGTCTTGCGGGCAGTGTTAGGATGTGCAAGAACATGGACAGGAAGACTCCAAAACCTCCCCACTGAAGACACGCCCACGACGACCGTTGCCTCAATTGGCTGTGTGTGGTGTACCCGGAAACGGGGCCTCCCAGTACTGAGGCACAGTTAAGTCCCCGATGTCACTTATCGGTGCAGAGTTAAGAAAGATGGCTGAGCATCACAATCCCCCCTGTGTTGCAGCATGATGAGAACCCAGCATTGCACACTAAGCTTGGGGGGATCACTTGGGCACCAGACTTAATACTGGCTCTTGACTGGATGGCCGCATGCAGGAGATTTCTACAATGGAGAGATGGCAGGTGGTGGGTATCTGGAAGTGGCTCTGTGCAGGACGTGAGGATTCCTTGGGAGAGCCCAGAACCAGAGCACAGCATTGTGCAAGCTCTGTATAGTTGGAGAGTCCCCCTGGATGACGGGGAATGCACAGTGTGCCACCCCACCTATCCCCAACTGCTAACTTAGAACCAGAAGTGGGGTCCTCTGTATGCGTGCCAGGCCAGAATAAAATGCCTGGGAAAGAGACTGGAGCTCAGAACTCCCTAACTCAAAGTTGCAGGATGGCAGAAAAGCCACGAGAAAGACAGGTCTATTTTGAAGATAATGCAACCATACAAGCTCGGACGCCGCCTCGGTAAACAAGGTCCGCGCAGAGCAGTGAATAGTCTACTACTGGGAACATAAACAGATTAGGGATGAGCCCACTCTCCCGTTGAAGAGGTGCTAAAGTCGTAGATACTGGGCCAGAAGGCGCATCGGAAACCACAGTATCACGCAACTCGCTTTTTTTTATGGATGAGTACACCGTCATTACACTTTCAGTTCTATATTTGAATCTTAACTATACTATCAGTTCTAGATTGCAATCTTACTATATTATCAGTTCTACATTTCGATCTTCTTCTTCTTTAATCCTTAGCCGCAGACTGTCAAAGCAGTCAGTAGCCATCACGCCTGGTGGCGTCTTGTAGGACAGCAACAAACTGCTTCCACTTTGTTCCGTTGGCGGCCATCCATCTTACAGTGCCCCAACTCTGGTTCATTCTCTAAATCTCAGCCTCAACAGTTCTCCGCCAAGTTGTTTTTGGCGTAACAACTCTTTCGCTGTCCTTCGGGGGTCCATAGCATAGCTGCTATTGTAATGGCATCAGGGTCCCATCCGTGGACGTGGCTAACCTAACTCAGCGTGTGCCAGCTATGATGGTGTGCATGTCCATTTGGTTACTCCGAGTAAGTAGTTCTTGGTTGGTGATGGTATTCGGCCAAAAGATTCGGAGAATTTTCCTTAGATACATTGTGTGGAAAGAGGACAGTTTCGACTATTCCTTCACTCTTAACTCTCAAGCATTCCGCACCATGGAGAAGCACAGAAAGTACACAGCTCTCATATAATCTTAATTTGGTGTGTGTGCTGTACTGGGAAGACTTTCATATGTTGTTGAGACTAGCGAAGGCTGTTCTCGCTTTATTCATTCTATTGTTGATGCCCTTGCTTGTTCCGCAGTCTGGTGTTACTATGCATTCTAAGTATGTAAATGTGCCTGTCTGTTCTAGCTTCTGGTTCCTTATTGTTATTGGCTCAGGATTGCCTAATTGAGTGTCATGACCTCTGTCTTCTTCAGATTGATGTTCAGACCTACCTTTTGGCTATACATATTCAGTCTAACGGTTTTTTCTTTGATGTGTTTATGTAAATGTGCGAGTATGTGACAAAACGGTTTGTGCATGTACTTGGGCGCCCTTTCTTTCCTCTTTCATCGTCCTATTATTTGGGTGCACTTTTCATAACTGTCGTTCTCTCCGGCAGTATTTCTTCATTCTCCTCATTCATCGTCCTATTATTCGGCACAATTTATGCCTTACATTTTTTGCTCTGAAGCCGCTCCCAGACTTGTTTACGTTTCACCAGGCGAATTGTATTATTGTCAAGGTTAACTACACCGGTCAGCAGTCAATACGTTAACCACTTTAGGCGTCTAGCCACCTTTGTTAGAGACGCTCTTTATTGACGCAAGCTGGTCTCGCACTATCGATGAAAAGAAAGCCATATTGTCTGTCTGAGAGATCCGTCTGGGGGATTTACACCAACACAGGTGTGGTATGATTAAAATTCATAACAGGTGTGTATTATATAGCGTTAGCTCTGCGTGGCTCTGTGTATGTTTATATTTTACACGGGTCTGGAAAAGGCGGGTGAGCTACGCTAAGCCGTTATGATTGGCTGGGTCTCGAGAGACAGGTGACTGGTCGGAGAGAATGAAGGAGGGTTATGGTGTGTTTCATGGCGAGTGGACGTATTGTGTTTGAGCTCCTGAGATTTATATGATTGTGGCGTTAAAAGTTTATGTTCTTCAGTTGATTGTTTGTGCTCGTTTTCACACTGTGTCTAGGTTTATATATCATAGGTCCACAAGATTCAGGACAGCCACAATAGTTCATTAACGATACTTTCTATGACTCGAAGATTCCACACAACGATCAATATAACAGCTGGATATTTTAGTAACATTCCATTTATTATTCACGTAGACAATACATCATTACACAGCATGTATAATTAGGTAGATTCAGCAACTCCTATAATCCGTAGGTCCATATAAACATTACCTCATTCCTATTCCTACCTTTAGTTGTATTTAATAAACATTAATATGTTTCAAGACACTTCTATTTTAACATTTCCCATATTTCTACCATTGGGTAGAATACACACACAAGTCGCCCATTCAGGGTCAAAACACGCTCTGTCCATTTTTCCTCCACACTGCTCACGTCATGTGCGCAATACACATATCGACAAATTACTATCGTGCAGCGCTCATCAGCACCAAAATCCTATATATTTTCTAGCGTGTGGCGTGCAATAGCCGGCGCCACATTACCACCCTCGAACAACTGAAAACTTAGTTTTCAGTCAGGCAATTATAATGTGAAGCGAGATTAAATGATATCTATCTAGATTTTAAAGGAAAAAAAAATAATGTCAGTAATAACAATATGAATAAATAAGTAATTATTGTCCACTTACGTATTCGAGTTATTACATAACTCTAGAGAGGGTGTCAGCTAGGACATTGTCCTTTCCTGCTATTGGTAAAACGTCAAAATCATACCCTTGCATTTGTAGCGCCCATCGGGTGAGACGTGCATTATTCGATTTAAAAGTCTGTAAATATGTGAGGGCTTTTTGATCAGTGTATAATTTAAAATGTGTATCCACCAAGAACTTCTGTAGTTTATGTAATGTCCATACCAATGACAAAAGTTCCCTTTCCACAATTGGATATCTGGATTCTGTCTCTGAAAGTTTTCTGCTGAGGTAGAATATCGGGTGGCACTCGCCATTAAAGGTCTGCATTAAACATCCCCCGATTCCATTCAGAGATGCGTCTGTAACCACGAGAAAAAAGGTCGTCGTAAGTCTGGTAGTCCTAGTATTGGACTTTTTGAAAAAATGTGTTTTTGATGTTCTGTAAGGCATGGTCACACTCTTTGTTCCATATTATTTTTTCAGGCATACCCTTTTTTGTCAGATCAGATAGAACAGAAGTTAAAATGGAAAATCGTGGTATAAACCTGTGGTAAAAGTTTATGAGTCCCAGCAAACTACGAACTTGTTTCTTAGTAGTTGGTATGGCAAGATCCAGTACCCTTTTTAGTGTAGACTCATCAGGTTGTATTGTATGTCGGCCAATCTTATGACCCAGGAATGAAATCTCAGTAAACCCAATTTCGACTTTGGAAGGTCGAGCTGTGAGGTTATGTACTCTGAGAGTTTGGAGCAACGACTGTATCCCAGCGATATGCTGTTCCCAAGTATCATGAAAAATGCAAATATCGTCCATATACGAAATGAGATCGGTGCGATTACCTAAAACGCGACGCATCATGCGTACAAATGTCGCTGGAGCATTCCGTAAACCAAAACACATGACATTGTAATGAAAACAATCCATGAGAAGTGGCGAAAGCAGTCAAAGGTTTTGATACATCAGCCAGAGAAATCTGCCAGTAACCTTTAGATAGGTCAAACTTGCTGAAGAAAGTGGCGGATGATAGGCGTGGGGCAAAAAATCCTCCAGCAAAGGCATTGGTTCAGAATCGGATATGGTCACCTTGTTAAGGCGACGAAAGTCAATACAAATACGAATTGACTTGTCTTTCTTTCGTACTGCCACCATAGGAAAACAGAAAGGTGAATCAGACGGTGAAATAATACCCAGTTTTAACATACCATCTACTTCACTTTCCACCTGATCTCTAACATGTAGAGGAACGGCGTATGGTCGTAATGAAATCGGGGTGTAATCTGACAATTTGATTTCGTGTGTGATAATGTTAGTACGTCCCGGAAGATCAGACAAAACGTCCTGAAAGGATACCAACATAGAACGAATTTGATCCCCATGATCTGCAGGTAAATCAGTACAAATTATAACATCATTCCATGTTTCCGAAGACTTAATAGGTGCTACCGGAAACGTGGAAGGTACATCAGCGAAATTGGTTTGCACCTCATCCACCAACGCGATAGATGCATGATGGGTAGGTTGGTTCATGATAGCATCACAAATGAATTGTAACTGAGGAGGACGAGTGATGTATGGTAGGAGCATGTTAACATGGAATGTTTTTTCTTTACCCCGCATATTGATGACGTAGTCCATGTCCGTTTTCTTTGCAACCACTTTAAACGGACCTTGCCATGTTACTAACAAGTGATCTATTTTGAGTGGCAGGAGAACAAAAACATCGTCATTGATTGAGAAAGACGTTAGTTGTCTATCTCGGTTAATGCGAGATCTGGTCTTATATTTTGCCATCTCAGATGCTTCAGTCGCCACCTGACATGCATCCACAAGATATTGGCGTAAATCTGTAACGTATTGATAAGTGGATTTCTTATTATTATTATTATTATTCACATCAGATTCCATTAACAAATCATGTAAGAGAGACATTGGTCCTCTTGGGTTCGCACCAAATACCAACTGAAAAGGCGAAAAACCAGTATGATTAGGAACCTCTCTGTACGCAAACAGTACAGCAGGAATAAAACGATCCCATTCTTGAGGAAATGATGTAGTCACCTTCCCCAACAATTGTTTTAATGTCCATTCCAACGTTCCACGACCCGTTAGAGCTAGGTGTGAAATATAGCACTAAGAGAGTGACGGATACGAAGTGTGTTGAAAACATCTGACATCATACCTGACACGAACTGAGATCCATGATCAGAGAGGATTTCTTCCGGAAACCCGATGCGTGAAAATATAGACAGCAACGCATCTGTTACCGACACTGTGGTAATATTTTTTAAAGGAATGGCTTCTGGCCATCTCGTACACAGGTCAATACATATTAACATGTATTGAAAACCTCTGGTAGACCTTACAGACAGTGGTCCTATGATATCAATAGCCAATTTGAAAAAAGGGCGTACAGCAATATCCGTGACCTGTAAAGGTGCTGATTGATGTGCACCCTTACGTGCAACACTTCGACATTCAGCGCAAGATTTACAATAAGTTGAAATGTCTTTATTTACCCCAGGCCAATAAAAGTGTTTTAGTAATCTATAAGCCGTACGGGAAATTCCCATATGTCCAGCAAATGGTACGTCATGCGCATTTGACAAGACTAGTGCGCGAAATGACGTAGGTATCTTATAACTTGTTTTGAGAATGAAAGAGTTTAAATTTAAAGACAAAACATATCATATCATAATATTATCCTGCATTTTGAAACCAATGTCTTGAATTTTTAGAATGTTTTAATAGTTCGAGCAATAGCTAATGGGAATAAATTGTCCCAAAGAAGGATCCATTTGTTGTTTTGCTATAAATATTTTTTTGTCAATGTAATGACAAGTTGTAAATGTGTTGAGTGTGATATAGAAGAATTTAATTTCATTTGTCTCTGCAGCTTGTTGTGCTCTGGTTGTGATTCGCGTTAGCAAAGGAGGATGATTTCTCTCCCAATCAATAATGATATCCTGTTCAGAACACTCTTTAACCCACGCTTTATGTTACCGATATAAGTTAAATCACAACAAGGTGTCGATCGAGAGACACACATCTTACTTTTCCCGAAAAGAACGGAGTATCTATTACCACATCTGCCAGCGGATAAGATTCAACAGTTCCACCGAAAGTTACGCACTTTATAGAGGTTCCCGTAATAGCAAGAAGAAGGAATTAGTGCCTTCCTTAGGACCAATGGTGGGTGCAAAACCTAATGAGTCACGTATAAATAGAAACAGGTGTGTCAAAAACAAAACCTCTATGGGATCACGGAATCGTGAGCCAGCCCTATCATTTAAAGACAAAAAACTGGGGCAGAGCATGTCCACATCTCAGACGTGGAGTAAGATCCCAAGGTTGTCATATAGAGTCCATAACATTCTCTGCAAATTAACCACTAATTTTCCAGATCACAAACAGACATGCATTGGCATGAGTATTTATTCTCATTATTGGAAATATTATCATTACCAACGTCAAGCTGACAAGCGTGAGCTTGTGATCTTCCTTAACTTTGACTCCTAGAAAAAATGTGTTCCTCTCCCGATCCACTGGACAGTCAGACCGATAGTAACTCCTTTTTGTCCGTGCGATAAGAATTACTCACGAGATGGTGGTGAGGGACATGATTGTTTTGTTATTGTAAATTACACTGTTATTGTAATCATTAACGTGAGGGTGGGAGCCGAAAAATGATGTTTGTGGAGTGTAATTATTATTGGTAAGTTATTGATATTATTTCTTTGCCATGACTTTTTATTATTATGGGTTAAAGCGATTGACGTCTCTCTATACCCAGGCTGAGGGCGAATTGATTATGAGGGAAATTAATATCTACCCTCTATAGTAATTTGGATCAGATAGGTCATCCCTGGATTACGCGGTCGGTCACATGCTGCGGACCTGTGCGTGATTTCTATCATGGAGTGGGACCGCACAAGCTGGCAACTAGTTTTTCTAGGACCTTCGTCCTTACCTAAATGGCAAGTTTGGGGTGTGCGACCGAAAATTTGTTGAGCTAAGTTTTTCCATTTCCTATATTTGTGGGCTTCACTTTCTTGATGGAATGAGATAAAATTTCCAGTTATTTACCGAAGATTAAAAATTTTGTCTCTTAAGATAAGAGATCATAAAGACCGTTCCGTAAGATTTAGTAATCTATTAGACAGTTCACTCCATCTGTATAGAACAAATATTCATCTGGTAAGACACAAAGTCTTCGACATCCTTACCTTCCGCATACGGAACCATCGATTTACAAATTATAACGGAGCGATAGACCTACTCATATCTAAACAATATTTGCGAATGTGAAAGGGGGGGAAAAAATACTGATTTTAGTGGATCTCATGTCGTTCCTTTATATCATCTTCAATGTTAAAAAAAGTTAATGGACAACTTTCACCCTAAAGTAACGCCGACAAAATGTTCAGTCCATTGGAGGGCCTTAAGGTAAATATGACAAGCCGTAACTCTTGATACAGAATGCGATCTAGAAGGATAGAGAAATCCAATAAGCGTCATGTTAATGAAGAATAAATTTTGGTAAATGTATTAATTATGTATCTTATTCGTACGATTCCAGTGAACGCAGCGTAAGATGTCGCTACAGAAAAAGAAGATTGTTAAAGCTCCGAGAGATTCCTAACTCACAAGTAGTTATTCACTTCAAATTTCGCTGTTCTGGCAGCAATTTCGATGCTAAACAAATTCTCTCCATTCTCTCATTTATCCCGGTCTCTTCTCTTTCTCTAGTCTATTCTTTACTCTTGTGTCATTTTTCTTCTTATTTGCTTTCTCTTCTCTATTTCCTTCTAGCTTTCCATCTCTTGTCTTTATTCTTCTTAGTTTCTTTGCACCTTCTCATTTTGTTCTTCTCTTCCTTCATCTTGTCTTTTTCATCAATTTCTTTCTCTCTCGTTTTTCCCTCTCATTCTTCTCTGTGGGTTCTTTTGTATGCTTCACCTTTCTTGACTCTCTCTTTGATTATTCCGCTATGAAACAGGTTCATGTGGTACATAGTGGGCAAAAAGATCACAATCACCCGAGAAATTCAAGTCCTTCGCCATACTGTATAACTCCCCTCGCTTAACTTTTACCAAGCAGGTACAGCCTTAACTGAAAAACTTAAGAGAGTAATTGGTGCTCTATAGATGCAAAATGGAATATCTCACCACTAGTTGCCCCAATTGTACTTAAATGACTGTACTTAGTCGTTTAAATGGGAAATTCAATCCGAGTTTTCAAAACCAAGCTGTATGTACATTAGTGTACTTCTTCGTTATGTGATGATTATAATTGAATCGTGAAGTATATGATACTTAACCACGAACGTATCACAGAGTATGCTGTAATTCATCGAAGAATGAGTTTTAACATATCAGCAATTAACAATATAACTATAATAATCCGAGTACTAAAATATCGCCTTAACATACCTATTATAAGATAAGGCATGCCATAGCTATCACATTAGACCAAAAGCGAATAACTGACAACACTGGTAAACGAAATCAGGAAAAAGAGACAACAATGTAAAAAGTCATAATAAATTTCTTACCATATAATTAATACAGTATGTTTCCTACAATGTCCAATGAACAAGTACATGACGGAGATACAATCAAATAAGAACTGCTTGTACATAATACTAAAAAGAAAGTCAGTTAGAAGAACTACAGGTAACGAACATAAATTCATACAAGAACTAAATATAGAAGAATTCCACGACAATATGGGTTATTTTTTTTACACGACAGCACAGCTAAACAAATAAGAAAATATTAATCTCAGTCAGTAAGCGGACGAAATTACGACAGCACTAAATGGGGGGCTGATATCCCTGAAATGAGATCAATACAATCAAAATCTATAGAATTCGACGACAACTAAATTCATCCAAAGAATATTGGTGTCGCCCACAAGAAAACATAAAACAACAAAAGAAAACACAAAAATAAGAAGTGCCTGACATTTTTAGCACCAAGAGATACAGACCATTGACCGCAATACAAACATATATTCGCTTATATGATTAAAATCCACGTCCGCCAATCCTCGTTGTAAACAACAAAGCATCATACTTCGCAAAAGTGGCCTTGAATCTATGCAATAAACACGGGTCAAGAAAGGAATGTAAAGTCTGGGGTGCACAACGCGTATAAGTGTCCTGTTACAAGACGTTCCTGTTCATACTTAGGGAAATCCAAGTGGTCAGCAAATCTGTTTGGTGACGTACGTAAAAGATTAAAACATCTTCTTGACCATTGCAGACAAACGAAATGGATTTTCGGACATCGGGTGTTGAATGAACTTGTCAGACTTGAAAGACCCAAAAGATTGGTTCTGCATTACGTCTTGCCTTCTCAGGAATCATATTATTGGTATAATAAATGCCCATGGTAAGTTAATTTTAGGATTTACATGTCCGTTCAGCCCCCCCCACCCCCCCACCCCCCCCCCCCTTTTTTTTTTTTTTTTTCCCCCCCCCCCCCCCCCCCCCCACCCCCCCCACCCCCCCCCCCCCCCCCCCTCCCCCCCCCCTTCTCCTTCCCTTTTTTTTTTTTTTTTTTTTTTTTTTTTCCCCCCGACCCACACCACCCCCCCACCCCCACCCCCCCCCCCCCCCCCGCCCCCTCACCCCCCCCCCCACACCCCCCCCCCCCCCCACCAATTTAACCATACAAACTAAATTACAAATCACCCGATTCAACGTGAAATGGCCTCGAGGTGACCAATATTCTTCATAGTAACTGTGAACGCTGTATTATTGTGTCGAAATTTCATATCTGTTTCGTAGGCAGTAAATGTTCTGTTCAGCGACTTTATAGATAATATTTTTTTGTTAGTTTTGTTATTAATTGTCTTTTTCATTTGTCCAAGGTCTTGCATGACTCGTACGAAAAATTGGCAATTTTCTATTGATTCACAAATTCGTGTGCTTGATATCTTGCGTACTTTCCACAGTACTTCTTCTTCTTTTTCCATCCTTAGCCATCAACCGGCAAAGCAGTATGTGGCCAGTACGCCTAGTGGCGTCTTAGGGCAACAACAAATTGATCAATCTATCGCTGTTTCCACCACGCCTAGTGGCGTCTTTACTTTGTGGGAACTGAAACAGACCCAAACAATCTATCGTTGTTTCGTAATCAGATTGGTTGGCAAGCAGGTGATCAGCCCTCTGTGCGTAAGGTTTTTACGGGATGGGGTAAACTGCACCATGCCCAACCACCTAGTCGCTTTTTACGACATGCGTGGTATAGGGTGGCAGTGTTAATATTTCTTTGCTCCCCTTTCGGGCCGGGCAACACACGGGTGATTCCATGTACAGCATTGTACAAATTCCAAACAATTAATTCCTCCTCGTCCAACGGAAACGAGCGCCCCATATCTGTGGCGTTAAAAGTTTATGTTCTTCAGTTTGATTGTTTGAGCTCGTTTTCCAACTGGTCTAGGTTTGATATATCATAGGCACAAGATTCAGGACAGGCCACATAGTTCATTAACGATACTTTCTATGACCTCGAAGATTCACACAACGGATCAATATAACCAGCTCGGATATTTTAGTAACATTTCCATTTATTATTCACGTTAGACAATACATCATTCACAGCATGCATAATTAGGTAGATTCAGGCAACTCCTATAATCGTAGGTCATAAAAACATTAACCTCATTCCTATTCCTACCTTAGATGTATTTAATAACATTAATATGTTTCAAGGACACTTCTATTTTAACATTTCCCATATTTCTACATTGGGATAGAATACACACCCCACGTCGCCTTTCGGGTCAAACCGCTTGATCCATTTTCCTCCACATGCTCACGTATGTGCGCAAATA